>DWAC01000012.1:0-11624 GCA_018237905.1 Curetis bulis | reverse complement strand
AAATAATATACAATTCATGTTTTTATATTTTATATTCTTAAACATTTTATATAAGAGTTTGGTTACCAAAAAGGTTACGCGGGTGATTCTCTCGAAATAACAGGGCACTTACTTGGCAATTCGATGGGGGTTCCTTGACCACATGTCGTCCTTGATGATTTGGTCTTCGGCTTCAATTCTTCACCCAGGACTTCAATAGTCAAATCACACGCGAGACACTTGAGCGATTTTAAAGGCATTATTGCGCACATTAAATATAAATTATAAGAAATAAAGAAGAAGCTGAGCGGGCGTGCAAGAAAGCGCGCGGAGGCGAGCAGCGAGATAAAGCGTGTCAGGCACGAAACAGATTATACCTTCAATAAGTGCGAGCTAAAGAGCACGTGACGCATGTGCGCCATGTTTAATTCGAGGCGTTCCACCAATAAAATTGAAGGAAATAATTAATGTGAATTGAAACGCGACGGCGCGAACATTCCCCGGCCTTAAAATAGTTTTCAAAACCCGGAAGTAATTAAACAATAGAAAAAATAGCGGAATATCTTAAAACTAAGCGTATCTAATTTTTGTGTGCAATAAAAATTTACTGTGCACGTAAAGGCCATAATTTTAAGACAGGGCGTTGATAAGTTCCCCCTTTAGTTTTAGTTTTTACTAAAACTACGCAATTAACATTATCTTTCCCGGGAAATAACTTGACAACGATGCCATGATGGCCAATGCAGTGACGCGACGTTATCGTGCATTAGAATGACGACGGTATCTTCGACAATAGGTTTGTCTGGGGTGTTCCATTTTTGCCTAGCTTGCAAAGTATGGAGATATTCAGTACGCCAGCGACTCCAAAACGACTGCACTATTTGATCTAGTAAACGATATCGTTCCGCTAGACTACCACTAGGATTTGGGTCCGGAGCGGTCGGGAAATGCGAAAGCGGCACTGTATGCAAGAAATGAGCGGGCGTTAAAGCGGCGGGTTCGGAAGGATCCGAACTAGTGATCGAAAGGGGGCGCGAATTAAGGATTGATTCAATTTGCGTTAAGACTGTCGTCAATTCTTCCAACGATAATATTTGTTGACCTATGGTCCTGAATAAATGGGTCTTTATGCTCTTTACCGTGCTTTCCCAGCATCCTCCGAAGTGAGGAGCTCGGGGGGGAATAAATTTCCAAGTTATGCGGTTATTTGTTAACTCTTGTTCCCAGTAGGGGCGGTATTCATTAGCAATGAATTTATATAATTCCGCAAGATATGCGCTTGCACCGACGAAATTCGTACCGTGGTCAGTGTAAATACAACTTACAGGTCCACGGCGTGATAAAAAGCGTTTTAAAGCCAACAAGAAACTGGCCGTACTCAAATCGGATGCCAATTCGATATGAACTGCGCGTGTAGTCATACATGTGAAGACACATATGTATGCCTTGTGGCTTTTAACTCCCCGACGTCGAACCGGTGTACAGTACAATGGACCTGCATAATCGCAACCAGTGTACGTAAAAGCTTTCGCGACTGGGTTTACGCGCGTAGCGGGTAAATTTCCCATAGGCGGGAAAACTGCGCTCGGTTTTTGTCGAAAACAGAAGTTACACGAATGTATGCGTTGTCGTATAATATTTCTCGCGGATAAAATCCAATAATTACGTCTTAAGATCGACATTAGCGTTTCCGGTCCGGTATGTAAATGTTTGCGGTGGAAATGATCTATCAAAATTTCCACAATATGATCGCGGCGGGGAAGAAGTATCGGATGTTTATAATCGTAACTTTCATCCGAATTAAGAAGGCGACCTCCTACACGAATAATTCCGTTATCAATGTAGGGAGATAATTTTTTAATAGAAGCGGTACACAATTTATTATTATTTATATTGGAAAAATCGTGCGCGAAATAAACTTGTTGTAGAGACTTAAATATAGTTAATTCAGCGAGATTTAAATCAAAAGCGGTAATCGACCCTTTAGGCAATTTTTTTGCGAATTTTAATATATAAGCGACAGACCTAACATATTTATTCCATGACGAAAAGCGTTTCGACATATCGTATATTATATTTGCGGAATTAGGTTCTACGACTACCAGCGATACGACCTTGACCTCGGGAACGTCCTCGGATGGCACAAAGGGTACGATCGGCCATGTATTGCGGGGATATTTAACCCATGGTGGACCGTTAAGCCACAGCGGATGGTTTAATATTTGCGATGGAGTGAGGCCCCTCGAAAGACAGTCGGATGGATTTTCCGACCCTTTTATGTGGTAAAAATTAGTCATGGATAAATTATCATGAATTTTAGATACGCGATTGGCAACAAAGGTTTGCCAGCGGTGCGGAGAAGCGTGGATCCAATTCAATGCAACAGTTGAGTCCGAAAAGGCGAAGACAGATTCTACGGTATATCTAGGAGAGTAACACTGTAGAACCCTCTTAACAAGTTGCGATAACAATAATGCGGCACATAATTCCAGCCGTGCGAGTGATATGACCTTCAACGGTGACACCTTCGACTTAGCACACACCAGTTGAAACTGTGAATTATTAGCGGTGGTAATATAAGCGTATACTGCGGCTCCGTACGCCCTCTCACTGGCGTCGGCGAATCCTAGAATAGTTAGCGAACACCCCCTTACGACACCTATGTGTCTAGTGAATTCTAATTTTGATAAAAGATGTAACTCTGAATTAAATATTTGCCATTTACGGGCTATATAAGCGGGCGGTAATTCGTCCCAATCAATTTTGAGACTCCAAAGCTCCTTTATTAAAAGCTTCGCATAAACGATAACAGGAGCGACGAGACCGAGCACATCGAAAAGTCTGGCGACCGCGGATAAAATATTGCGTTTAGTACAAGGTTTAGCGTCCTGGGATACCTCAAAGGAGAAAATGTCCTTATTTGGACACCAACGAAGACCGAGGATCTTATGAACGGTTTCGTCGCGCGATAAAGAAATACTACTCGAGTCCCGAACGTCGGGTGAAACCTTCTCTAAAACAGACTCGCAGTTGGAAGACCATTTCGTTAGCTGAAACCCCCCGGCCTTGAACAGCCCTATCAGTTGACAAGTAGCTGCTACTGCTTCTTCCTCATTGCACAGCGTAGTGGCTATGTCGTCGACATACATATCTCTAGAAGCGATTTCCGCAGCGATCGGAAATTGCGCTCCGTCTTCCTCGACAAGTTGTTTGACCGTGCGTAAGGCGAGAAACGGACTGCTCCTGGCCCCGAAAATAACCCTATTATACTCATAAACCTCGACTGGTTTATCACTATCAAACCTATAGAGGATTCTTTGATAGCGGCGGTGGTCTTCGCGTAGGGCAATAGAAAGATACATCTGTTTTATATCTGCGGAAATTGCGATCGGAAATAATCTCATATTTAATAAAATATCGAATAAATCGTGCTGAAGAGTCGGTCCCGTTAAAAGGATATCGTTTAAGCTTAAACCACTATCACTAGCAGTACTGGCATCTAAAACGACGCGTAACTTAGTAGAGGACTTGTCCTCCCTTAAAACTCCGTGGTGCGGAATGTAATAAGCCTTTTCATTAAGATTCATATTGAGCGGTGATAAGTAGCCCTTATCTACATGATCCCGTATAACTTCGTCATATAAAGACTTAAGCGTCGGGTTAGCGATCAACTTACGTTCCAATAACGCAAAACGGCGAGCGGCAATTTTATATGAATCTCCTAAATTATCAGCGTCCATTTTAAAAGGAAGAGCGACTTTAAATTTGCCGTCGACCTCGCGAGAAACGGTGGACTTATAAATGCGTTCAGCTTGCGTATCCTCCGCGCTGAGGATAATATTATTTTGTTCACTTAAACTTTCGATCTCCCAAAATTTATGAACTAGCGATTCAATGTCTTGTGTGGCGCAAAACGACCAAGTAGAACTGGGAGGCGTTAATACGGGAGCGTTCCCTAAAACTACGTAACCTAAAGTAGTCTCCAGAGCGTCAGGTAAACCCGGTTCATTTACTAGCTTCCCGGATAATAATAATTCGGTGAATAATTTAACACCGATGAGTAGATCAATGGGTCCCGGAACGGCCCATGTGTCGTCCGCTAAAGGCATATTATTAAAGCTAGACAGCCTCGACAACTCAACCGGGCAGGTGGGCAAGCGTGTAGTTATTTCGTCTAAGACTAAAGCTTCAATAACGTATTTCCTATCCCAGTTAAATCTAGACATAAAGGAGACTGTGACCTCGCCTTTAATAGGTTGACTAATACTACCTATGCCCTTAACAACGGAGGCGGCTTTGCGATTAATAGGAAGCCCTAACATCTTATGACATCTCGATGTAATATAATGTTTTTGCGACGCGGGATCAAGTAAACAGCGAATAGGAACGCATTTATTATTTTTATTGAAAGCGTAAACTTTAGCGGTAGCGAGAATTTCCGTAGATGGAACTCCGGCTAAATTATTAGCGGAAAGCGAACATAAGGATAAGCCATTGGTAGTAGGCTCTTTGACTATAACAGAGGCGGACGCCTCAGTAGCGTTTGGTAAAGCGTTGACTTCCCTAGCGAGCGAGTTATTGTTAAAATGTAATAGCGAATGATGTTTATCCTTGCAGGTGCGACACACGTTTTGTGAACGACAGTTCGAAAATACGTGTTGAGTACTAAGACAATTAGAACAAGCCTTAATATCCTTAATTAAATTGTATCTCTCGTGCGGGGCTAAACTATGAAATTTATTACATAGGTATAATTGCGTGTGATTATTATCTTTGCATAAAATACAGGCAAAGTTAAGAGATTTGCCTTGTTTAGTTTGCGTAGTGATAAATACGTGCGGCGGGCGCGACATCGTCGGCGAGCGCGGCCTCGGCGGGTAGCGGGTCGTGCGTGCAGATGTTATGGTGCGCGGTTCTCGTTTAGCGGAGTGTCGGTTCGAAGTGCGGCTTAACACTTTGGCGTGTTCCCTAACGAATTGTATAAACTCGTCGTACTCCGGCATAGACTGAGACTTTAAAGACATTTCAAATGTTTTAGCGGTTTCCGAATCTAATAATTTAAGTCCGAGATGAATAAAAATAAAGTCTTCTAACTTATTTATTTTTAACTGGCGTAGTGCCGATATTACCGCCGAAAATTTATCTACAAATGTATCTAGGCTGGAAGCCGTAGCGGCGGCGAGCGGTTTTATTGAAAATAACTCATTTAAATAAGTTGTTGCGAGTTGTCTAGAATCGCGGTACTTAGACACTAATGCGTCCCAGGTAATTTGGTAATTTTCGGCGCAGGGAACTATCTCCGCACAAATAGATTTAGCCTTGCCTTTTAAATGACTAAATAAATAGTGCACTCGTTCGGAATCTTCTAAGCGTTCGTTATTATGCACCATACGAAGGAAGGTTTCGTAAAAATACGGAAACTCCTGCAGGTCACCGTAAAAGACGGGAAGATTAATAGGCGGTAAACGTAATTCATGTGCGTTGCACGCGGGTGCTCGTTGCGTAGCACCGGGTTCGACAATGTGTATCGGTTCTGGTTTAACTATTTGACTATAATGATCTTTAATAGCATAGTATAAATCATCGAAGGAATTAAGTGGATCATAATTAACCTTGTGATCCGGATTTAAATCTAAATTTAAAAGATTAATTTCATCTAAGCTTTCTTTAAATTCAGATCTTAATTGATCCACTAAACGTGATTGCGTAATAAATTGAAGTTTAATCGACCTATCTCCTAATTTAGGTATTAAATCGAAAATCGATTGTAAGCGTTCGAAAGATTTATTCTTTTTTGCTTCATGCAATTTTAATAGTTTCATAGTCTTATCCATGTTGTGATTACTTAACTCCTAACAAGTATTGTATTTTAGCGGAACTTAAGTTTAATATTAGCTATTATTTATTCGCAATTAAACAATATAAACAAACAAACAAACAAAACAATATAGCGAATTTAATGCGAAATTTAAGCAATAAACGTAATAAAAGCGGTAAGAACGTGCGGTAGGCGTAAGGTATTGAAAATTAAACTATTTCAAACCCCAAAGCGGTCCGGCTCGAATGGAACAGAAAATGTTTCCTAAAAAGGTACGCGAGTGGTTCACTTCGACTAAAAGGACGCACTTACTTGGCAGCTTCTTGACGGCGTGTCTTCCTTGACGTGGTCTACGGCTTCTTCATCTAGGACTTTCAGCAGCCAACCACACGCGAAACACTTAAGAGAATACAGGGCGATATGCGAATATTAAGATTGATTTTAACAAGAATGGTAAGCGGCGTGGATGCAGAAGGCGTGCGGAGACGGGCAAAGCGACACTGGATCTCATTCCCGAAGGCAGGGGGAAACGCCGCGTGCGCCATTTTGAGTTGAGGCGTCCCACGAATGAGATTTAAGCAAATAATTTATGGTTGTGTGTAGGTCTAATTAAATAAAGTCCACATAAATCATGTAATATTTTATTGCACAAGCACACAGAAGAGGAAGACCAAGCACACAAACAAATACATAGAAATTGAAGGAGTGGAAGAGAAGAAAGTTCAGTACACAGAGATAGCACAATAGGAAAGTATAAGCAATGACAATATGTATCGATATATTATGTAGCCAAATTAGAAAGCGACACGAGCTTCGCGGTAAGATAACGTGGGCTGACTGGCCGGCGCGCGCGACGCGGTACGGGGCCGTCAAACTGGTCTTGAAAACTTGGTGGAAGCCGGGCGCACACGACGGGTGCGTGATCTATGCCGACCGATGAGAGCGTTTCCATTGCACATCAACAATGTGTAGTATTTTTATGTTATTATATTTATATTATATGTTACGTGTATGTAAATAAATAAATGTGTTGTATGTGCGGAGCCTACAAATTTAAACGCGATGGCGCGAACAAGGATCACTTGGGGTTTGAATGGGTTACAATCAATAATTCTGAATCTTTGTAGAATTCTTTCAATATTTGAACTTTGATCGATGCTGATTTCATTTCTTGTTAAGTTTTGCTGTATTCTCCAACCAACAAAATCTGTTTTTGTTTATTTGTTTCTTATATTTATCATAGAACCTGTACCCTTTTGTACTCACAATAGACAACAAATAACATTTTAACTGCTTTTGTGTCCCATTTTGCCATTTTTTCTTTGAGAACATGCACCATCGCAAATGCATCCAAAGATTCTCATATTCTTAATATTAGGCTTTTTACCTGTCCACATTTCATAAGGCGTTTTATAGTCAAGGGCTTTGGTAGGTGATCGATTAATTATATAGGCAGCTGTAGATATTGCTTCGGCCTAAAAAGATTTTTTCAACTTAGAATTCAGAATCAAGCATTTAGCTCTTTCTACGAGTGTGCGATTCATGCGTTCGGCTAAGCCGTTCTGTTCGGGGGTGTAAGGGTTAGTGGTTTGATGTTGTATGCCAAATTTCTCTAAAAATGATTTAAATTCCTTATTTATATATTCCTTTCCATTGTCTGATCTTAACATTTCTATTCTTTTATCCATTAAATTTTCTACTAAGTTTTTAAATTGCTTAAACTTTTCTAAAGTGTCAGATTTATTTTTCATAAAATAGACATATACTTTTCGGCTATAGTCATCTATAAAAATGACATAGTATCTGGCACCTCCTATTGAGCTAGTCTCCATCGGACCACATAAATCGGTGTGAATTAATTGGAGAGGTTCAGTAGCCCTAGTACCAATATTCTTAAAAGGTAGTCTATGCATTTTTCCTTCTATACATGTTGTGCAAATCTGAGCACATTTTTCAGACAATATTACACCTTCAGTGCTTTTAGTTATATTTTTTAAATCGGTATAATTTAAATGACCCATTCTCTGATGCCACAAATTTATATCCTTTTCATCAACTGTTGTCAATAAAGCTGATTCAGAGAATTCTGTCAGTACATACATATTATTATATTGCAATGCAGTCAAAATTATTTTTTTATTTTGATAAATTCTACAGCAACCTTTTTTAAAAGTAATTTCACATCCATTTTTAGCCATTTGACTAACGGAAAGTAAATTCGTAGTCAAAGAAGGTACATAGAGTACATTTCTTACTTGAATTGTCCGAGGACTGCCTTCGGAGTCTCTTATTTTTAAATTCACAGTTCCACATCCTTCTACTGCCACTGTCTTATTGTCTGCTACCTTTATATTATTTACTGTTGAAGGACAAATATTATACATCCATTTTCTTTCTCGGCACATATGCTGTGAAGCGCCTGAGTCAATGTACCACTTGGTTTTATCCAAAGTGTCTGCAACAGAAAAAACAGCATAATAACCAATATTTTTTGTATTATCAGGTAGGGACTTCTTTTTCTTTTGAAAGTAACAGTTTTTGCTGAAATGGCCAAATTTATTGCAATTGTAACAGCGTGGACCTTTTTTTGGATAATCGGGTGAACTTTTATGGTGAGACTTTGACATATTATATGACTTATTTGGTTTAATATAATAGGCAGAAGAATCTGTTTCTTTAACATCTTGTAAAAGCTTTGTTTTTACATAATCCGCAGATATTGACACACCTGAGCTCTCTATAGCCATGATCATGGGTTTATAGACCTCGGGGAGACCAGCGAGTAGCAATGTCCCTAGCCACTCGTCCCCAACTATGAAATTTATATTTCGTAGTTTATGAGCTGTTGTCATAACTTTATTAATATAGTCCTCAATACTGGAGCTATTATCTAAAGTTGTTGAAATCAGATCTCTCAATAAGCCTACCTTTCTACTCAAGCCGGAGTCATCAAATACTTTTTCTAATTTCGACCATACCTGTTTAGCAGTCTTTGCCTCCTGCACGTGTACATAATTTATAGGGTCGATCAGAAGTATTATTTTTGACCTCGCTTTGACGTCCTTTCTGATGTCTTGTACACAATCTTCAGCGGGTTCAATAGTGTCCCATAAATCTTCATGTTCTAAGTAGTTTTTTACCGCAAATTTCCATGTCGGATAATTCTCCCTGCCAATTAGCTTATCAATTGTTCCAATTTGTGCAGCCATGGTTGTATGAATGATTTTGAGCTGAAAAAGGCTGAAAAAGAGAAATATGACGCGGCGTGGTTGAGGTTAGGATAGAACTTTATCCAACTTAATCGGCGTATATTTTCTGTAGATCACGTTCTTAATTTGATTTATTTGGGCTTTTACTGCTTCTGGGCCCATAACCTCTTGATATTTTAACTGATTTATTAATTACTTTTATAATTTAGAGGAGCAGAATAAAACACCGGTTGTACAAGACATTGACAAAGTGACAGTGACGTTTATTACTTAACAAAACGCAGTAGAGGAAAAAGACACCACAGAGTAGTTTGCGATTACAAGATTAATAATTTAACATCCTCCCTTTAAGCGCAAACCCATAGCTCTTGAACATTTCTGAATCATCATCTGAGAAGTGGATTTTGTCAGGATGTCAGCTACCATACTGCCAGTGCCAACATATTTAACTTCAATCTCCCTCGCAGCAACTTTTTCTCGGAGGAAATGATATCGGATGTCTATATGTTTACTTCGTGCACAATAAGATTCTGTACCTGCAAATTTGATGGCACTTTGATTATCACAATAAATTACAGTAGGTGAAGTAGCCTCTGTTTGATGTTGCAGCTCAGACTCCAAATATCTAAGCCACATTGCCTCTTGTGTAGCGGTTGCAAGTGACATGTATTCCGCTTCCATAGTTGATAAAGCGACAGTGTTTTGACGCTTCGAACACCATGAAATTGTTGCACCCTGAAACATAAAAGTGTAGCCAGAACAAGATCTCCGGCTATTAATATCCGAAGCCCAATCTGAATCACAGTAGCCATATGCCCGTTTCTCTTCTTTGTTTTGACTAAATATCAATTTATAATCCTTAGTTCCTTTTATATATCGTAATACTCTCTTAAGTGCTAGCCAATGTTGTTCTTCTGGTTTGTTATTAAAGCTACTTAATTGATTTACAATAAAACATATATCTGGCCTGGTTCCTTGGGATAAATATAATAAACTTCCAATAGCTTCTTGAAATGGTATGTCTGTTAATATATTATTTTTATCTTCTGTACAAACCAATTTAACACTAGGATCACTTGGGGTTTGAACTGGGTTACAATCAGTCATTCTGAATCTTTGTAGAATTCTTTCAATATAAGAACTTTGATCAATGCTGATTTCATTTCTTGTTAAGTTTTGTTGTATTCTCCAACCAACAAAATTATGTATGTAGCCAAGTTCCTTCATATTAAATTTTTCTTTTAACTGTTGTTTCATTTCTTTTCCTATTTCTTCATTGTTATAAAATATTAATAAATCATCCACATATATAAGTATAAACAGCATATTTCCATCATACATTTTGTAATATATACATGAGTCCACATATGTACTTTTCAGTCCCAATTCCTTTAATACAGATGTAAGTTTTAAATTCCATTGCCTGCTTGCCTGCTTTAAGCCATAAATAGATTTATTTAATTTGCAAACTTCTTCCCCATATTTATAAGGTGATGGTTGAACCATATATATATCAGCATCTATATCTCCTTGTAAGAAAGCTGTAACAGCATCCATATGTTCAATAAATAAATTGTATTTGACAGACAAAGCCAATAAGTATCTAATTGAAGTATGACGAACTACGGGGGCAAAGATCTCATTATACTCAATTCCTTTCTTTTGAATAAATCCTTTAATTACCAATCTTGCCTTGTATCGTACAATTTCACCATTAGCATCAGTTTTCAATTTGTAGACCCATTTACAAGGAATGGTTCTTTTGCCTTCTGGTAGAGAAACTAATGTCCATGTATTATTTTGTAAGAGCGACTCATATTCAGCATTCATGGCACATTTCCATTCTTTAGCATTCGGGCCTGAAAGAGCTTCTTCCATTGTGTCAGGCTCTTTGACTAATAAAGCAATCGCTTGTCTTGGCTCATTTGACATCTTACATAAATAGGTATTTTGTTTATTATTCCTTGGTCTCAACAACATTCTATGACTTGGTATATCAGTTACTCTTATTTCCGGTATGTACTCATCATCAATATTTTCAATACAATGACTAGCATCATCAGTAGATGATTCCTCTTTTATCAAATTCTCATTTAGAGTTGAGTTTGCTTGAATTAGAGGCTCCGGTGAGTCAGTTGAATACTCACTATGACTTTTTTCTGTTTGTGATAAGTTTTCAAATTCCTTTTCATGTAAATCTGATAATGGTACAATAGTATTATTATTTTTAATTGTATGTTCTAGAAAGATTGCATCTCTGCTTTTGTATATTTGTTTCTTATATTTATCATAGAACCTGTACCCTTTTGTATACTCACAATAGCCAACAAATAACATTTTAACTGCTTTTGTGTCCCATTTTTGCCTTTTTTGTTTGGGAACATGTACCATTGCATCACATCCAAAGATTCTCATATTTTTAATATTAGGCTTTTTACCTGTCCACATTTCATAAGGCGTTTTGTAGTCGAGGGCTTTGGTCGGTGATCGATTAATTATATAGGCAGCAGTAGATATAGCTTCGGCCCAAAACGGTTTTTCCAACTTAGAATTCAGAATCAAGCATTTAGCTCTTTCTACGAGTGTGCGATTCATGCGTTCGGCTAAGCCGTTCTGTT
>DWAC01000011.1:0-11822 GCA_018237905.1 Curetis bulis | reverse complement strand
AAGCCGCGGACGGACAGACGGACAGACAGACAGACAGACATGACGAAACTATAAGGGTTCCGTTTTTGCCATTTTGGGAACCCTAAAAATGATAAACCTTGTTTTTGAAGTCGGTTGAAACGATTGTTTTTTACATTAAGGATATGGAATGTCCACTAGTTATTCGCGGCTCATTTAATAAACCGTTATCGCACCCTACACTCGAGACGATCCGTAAATGTGAGCTGGTGCTTAAAAACTATAACACATCTTCCAAACCTCTTTAATGGCTGAATCGGGAGTCGGGAGGCGAAAATGACATGAAAAATAAAAACCTGATATTATAACCGGGTAGGGGACGTACGTTAGTTATCTTTAGCGGCTCATTTAAACTTTAGAAATTAGAAGTGATTATATGCACGGTTAACCGCGCGAAAATCGTGAGCTGCACGGATGTATAGCGACCGACTATAGTAAATGTCAATATTTTCATATGCCTAAATATGGAAGCGCGACCAACAACAATATCGCGACACATATGAAAATTCTGACATTGACTTTAGGCTGACCGTCTACCTCCGCGCAGCTCGCGATTTTTGCGCAGTTAACCGCGCGTATAATCGTTTGTTGCGTGTGGGCTGTTATGGCTCTAGCTCCAGACGCCACATAAATGTGGGATACGTCGAAAAACCTCTAAGACTTACTACACTTCTCTAGTAGCTAAATAAGCAGTCTCGGGTTCAATTTCTGGTACAGACAGACATAGACAAGGACAAAAAAACTGTAACGACTATTTTACATAATTTGTTAGACAAGTCGCAAGATTTTTTTGGGAATAATAATTTTCGAAAAGTAGGACCTAAACTTGGATATTATGATATAAACATACAATATAAAGGTATAATACCTTTATATTACGTTAATTCACTATAGGTAACGCGCCAGGGTTAATTTCACACTAATTGATTGACTTTCATAAAAAATATTATAAAAGTAAATATATATTTTATTATTTACAAACCTTACTCACTCATTATGAAACAAGTGGGTAACACCCGACGCTCATTTCGATTTCCAACTCGTTTCGATTGTATATCCATACTTCTAAATTTAATATTGGAAGAGTAACATACTTGATGTAAACGTGAAAAAATGGATAGTAGCAAAGGAGTTATGTTATTTTCGCGTTTCTTCCACGCTTGTTGATCATCTAATTATAAATTTAGAAGTATGAAAATACGATCAAATGAAATTCAAAATCGAAATACCTATGTGTCGAGAGTAACCCACCTTGTCAGTAATTTATATTCTTTAATTAAAGTTCTATAATAAATATACTTTTTAAAAAATCCAATAAGTATCGCAAAAATTACGATAACCTGTACGTACCTATGTATTAAAATTATTACATAGGTTTATTTATTTATTTATTTAATTAGTTTCTCACACAATACATATAAAAAGTAATATTCCAGAAACAAAGTGTCTATAACATTTATTGTGCGAGACTGGAGTCTATGCTAGGTGTAACCTGTACTACAGATCTCCAGGCCCTCACCCTCGGTTGGTTTTTACAAAGTATACAATTTAAATAACAGAAATATATGTATGTGTGCGTGCATGCGTGCGTGTGTGTGCGTGCAAGCGTGAGTGTGTGTGTGTGTGTGCGTGTGTGTGTGTGTGTGCGTGTGTGTGTGTGTGTGCGTGTGTGTGTGTGTATGTGTGTGTGTGTGTCTACTAACATTGTGTTAAAAAAAGGTTTTCTGTTGAGGTATAATCCAGTTTTAGTAGCCATTCATTTATAATTTTTTTAGCCTTAGCTTTAGAGTAACTATATATATCTAATTTGCTATTTATTGCGTTGTAAAGGAAGCTGCCCAAAAAATTAAAGAATTTTCGTGCGAAGCGTTTAGTCTTATTAATATCACAGATTTTTATTCTACGTTTATTTTGCGTGTGAGTGGTATTGAAGTCTATTAATCCGTGTTTTTTTAGAACCGTATTTAGTATAAAAAGTTGTCGGATAGTTAATACATTGCAGTCTTTATAAAGATCACTGGTCGGATACCTAAACGGACGACGCCACGCCACCTTCAAAACGGCTCTCTGAGCTCGTTCCAATTTTAGGATTGTTGTCTTAGCAGCACCTCCCCAAGATGTTATACAATAAGTGGCTATAGATTGACAAAGTGCGAAGTAGACAGTTTTTATTATCTTAACATCTGCCACATGTCTCAAATTTTTGAAGATGTAGATTAGTTTTCGAAGCCTTGATGATAGTTTGTCGATGTGAGATTTAAAACTTAGGGACTCGTCGATGATTATTCCAAGATATTTAATTTCTGAACATTTATCAATCACGGGACACAAACAATGAAGACATCGAGAACAGTTATTGGCATGCGCTTTTATGGAATGTTCTGTAAAAGAATAATTGGGTTTTTTCATATAAAAAGTAAGGTATTTGGTTTTATCGACATTTAGTGACAGTAAATTATAATTAAGCCAGTTTAAAACTAAGTTAAACCCATGTTGGGCGTGTTGAAAAGCCTCTTTCCAAGTATTACTATAGAAAAGCAGGACCGTATCATCCGCAAATGTTATAATTTTACAATTTGAGATGCTTAAATTACACAGGCTGTTAATAAATATCAGGAAGAGCGTGGGACCAAGAATGCTCCCCTGCGGGACACCGTGGGTAATAGGTTCGAGGCTGCTGAAAAAATTACCGATTTTAGTGCATTGCTGTCGATTAGAAAGATAATCGTAGAAAATGTTTAATTGTTTATCGCGTATTCCGATAGTTTCAAGTTTTTTGATCAGAATTGGGACAGAAACTGTGTCGAATGCTTTGGCCATATCAAGAAATATAGCTACAACTTTATTATTATTTTCTAAATTCTGAACTATGTAATCAGTTACTTCGTGAACTGCGTCATTTGTCGACCTGTTTTTACGAAACCCATATTGATTTGGTGATAGGATGTTCATCGTTTCTAGGTAATTTGTTAATCTAACACTAATTGTTTTTTCTAATATTTTGGATAGAGTGGACAAAATGGAAATCGGTCTATAATTCGTAACACAGTCCCTGTCCCCACTCTTATGGATAGGTTGTACAATTGCAATTTTAAATGCATCGGGAAAGATGCCCTTTTCAAAAGACAAATTACAAATGAAGGTTAACGGAGTCACTAGTATATCGATGTATCTTTTTAAAAATATTCCCGAGATATTATCTATTCCGGCAGAGGAATTATTTTTTAAAGTTTTTATTATGTTACAAATTTCGTTTTCGTCAGTGGGAAAAAGAACAAAAGAATGAGGGAAAGAAGGTTCATTTAATGTATGTTGTGTGTGATATGATCTAGAGTTTCGTTCAGCTAATACCTTGCCTACACTTACAAAATATGAGTTAACACTATTAACGGAAGCTGTGGGATCAGATGCAGATATAAGTTCGTTGGCCGAATTTATCGTTTTAGTAGAGTATGTTATGGATTTTATAACTTCCCAGAGTTTTGAATTATTATGTCTATTTTTATTAATTTCTGATTTCTCAAATTGAATTTTGATTTTTTTTAAAAGATTGTTGCAAAAATTTCGGTATCTTTTATATACTGTAAGTAGAAGCTGATCACTAGGCGCATTTTTAACTTTTTTATGTAAACGATCTCTATGCTTAATACATCTCAAAAGCCCAGGTGTTATCCAGGGCTTGAGTATTGTTTTACGTTTAGAGAGTTTAAATTTGATAGTGTGCTGCTCAATTAGTTTGTTAATAACTGATATAAAATAGGATACTGCAGAGTTAACGTTGTCACAGGCATATATCGGGGTAAAATTAATATTTGTCATACTTTTATCTAAACCAACATAATCAATTTTCCTAATAAATTTGATCCCTTTATCACGTGAAACAAAAGTGTCAACTTTTAGCATAACACTGTCATGATCAGTAATAGATGTTTGAGAAACAAAACAATAAACGGGCTTTTGAGTTCTTAAAATGAAGTGATCTAGGCACGTACGATCACGCGTAGCCAGCGTATGGCCAGGGAACATACCATGGGTGGCTAGCAAATCTAAATATGTAGACGATCGAGAGTGAATGTTACTGTTGACACCTATGTCTATATTAATGTCACCGAGCATAATAACATCTTTTACAGCAGAGTATTTTAGTAGGAGTTGATCGAGGGAATCAAAAAACACTTCGATTTGGCTATCTTTAGGTGGTCTATAAAATGCTATTATAATATACTCTGGTTTAACGTGAATCACAAGGCAGTTAGCGCCATTAAATATAGGTTCTTCAACTTTGACGCTTAGCCCTTCAAGACAGTATGCAACAATACCCTCATTCTGAGATTTATTAGAAATAGTGGTATAGGAGCTGTAACCTGCTAGGGGAGGTATAAACGGATTACGCGAAAGCCAACACTCTGTCAAAACAATCAAATCCCATCGAACCTTAGATCTTGTTAACGACGTAAGAAAATTAGTAAAGTTTTTATTAATACTCCTAATATTTTGTTGTATGACTTTAAATGAATTATTTATTGGATTGAAAAGAGATCTACAATCGTCAATGTTTATTAGTGAAGATTTGGCAATATGTATGTTATCAAGGTCTTCATTTATTTTATTGAAATTATCGAATTTTAGAGATATGTATTATTAGTTGGCAGATACATGAAGCGACATATTAAAGAAAATGTAGAAAATTTGATTTTGTGACTGAAAACTAGACATATATAATGTGTAT
Source organism: Curetis bulis (assembly GCA_018237905.1). Taxonomy (NCBI): domain Eukaryota; kingdom Metazoa; phylum Arthropoda; class Insecta; order Lepidoptera; family Lycaenidae; genus Curetis; species Curetis bulis. Next base: position 7,075 of record DWAC01000011.1, on the reverse strand, counting down.
TAATAGTATATTGTGTTCCAATGGTGCAGAAACAGTATATCAATGACATTAGGTATATAGGACTGTGAATGGCTATTAAAAAATATTGAGTATAAGTGTGTTTAAAATAAGTGTGTAAGTAGATTTTGTAGGTTTTAAGTGAGTGTGTATTACATATAAGATATAAAAAACAAAGGTAGCAAATGTTTACAAGTAATTGTTTATGACATAGTCAATCTAGGTTTAATCTTCGAATGTCTTCATCTGTGTTGATACAGATCGGTGGTTGGCCCATTTTCTTTCTTATGTAGACCTTGCCGTACGAAGTCCAACAACTCTCATAATTATATGATTTAGCATGCTTACGAGCCAGGTAAAACAATCGACTTGCGTTAGTAGTCAGCGCTTCAGCAACATAGAATGGCCTTGAAGGTCCCGGGATTGAAAGATGCGAGGAGTTCAGCTTGTTTTGTTGTTGTTTATTTTTATTGAACGCTCGTACCATTTTTATTAAATTTTCTTTACAATTAGGGTTAGTGAACTCCACTAAAATAGAAGCATCCGCATTTGATTTCTTTTTTAATCTGTGGATCTTTTTAATTTCTTGACACTGTACAGGATACTGTACAACTTCGCCAATTTTCTGAACAATAGTAATTAAATTATTCTTAGTTTCCGGGGCAATCATGGGAATATCTTTAAGTTCGACCATAGAATCGCGTGCATTTCTTTCAAGTGTTTCAACCCTAGTTTCAAGAGATTGAATTCGTTGTCGATAGGTGCTATTTTCTGACTCAACTTTGTCGAGCTTCTTAAGCATCTCATCGTATTGGGATGACATAAATTCAATGGATTTTTTTATTTCCGTATTTTGATCTAAGATAGAGGAAAGCTTTTTATCTTGCTGATTTTTAATTTCGAGAATTAAGTTTCTTAAGTCACTCGATTGATACTCTTGCTCAGACTGATGTTCGTTATATTTTCTCTTTAGTTTTCGAGTAGGAATAAGTTCCTCCGTTGCTTCCTGTTCTTGAGATGCGATATCCGGTTCAGAAAAATAACTATTGTCCAACAGTGTTGAAAATGGAATTACTTTCTTCGGGGGAGTACGGGACAGTGACATAGTTATAGTTTTGCGAACAAAGTATCGATTATTTCCCCTTAAATATTGTGTTATCCGCAAAGCAAAACGTGAAGTTATCGTTGTCTACGTACTTGACAAAATGGGCTTAGTGTAGGATCGAAAAAGAAGAAAGAAAGCAAAATAAAAAATTTAGAGGGTAGGTACCAAAAACCAAACTATAATGAATTAACGTGTTTCATTAATATAGTGAGTTATAAAATTTAATTAACTCACGTGAATCAATCCTCAACACTTTTATGTCAGTACGAACTTTTTAATCTTGTCACAAATTAAATGAGTGTAAATAGATGCGGAGTTCAATAAAATACGTGCGTTCGCTATCGTGGCGCGAGGGCGAGAGGTTTTTTTTGGCAAGTAAGGATGATAATCTAATGCAGGTACTCCTACAAAAAAATACTGACCTGGACTAACGTAAGTTTAAAGTAAGTTGAGCTATGGGTATTCTACCCTGCTATAAAAAACACAACTTTGATTAACTATGAGAATGTGGTACTTCCTAAGTCGTGCCAGTCCATTTTGAGCTATTTCGTATTAGAAAAAAATAAAGTCGCTCCAGAAGTTGAATTCTGAAATCTTAAAGAGACTGTAAGAAAATGTTAGAAGTTTAGTTGTAAGATTTTTTGGATACTTGGGAGAGTGTATTCTTGTTTATATTGTTGGCTATTGGCGGCTACTTTACAGATATATAATAAGTAATTTATAAATATTGAATTGCTTTGTAGGTTGAGTCATTAGCATCGTACCGTGTGATAGACGTGGCGTGCGGCTCCGGGGATGCGCAGACGCTGTGCATCACCGACGATGACAACGTGTGGTCCTGGGGAGACGGAGACTACGGGAAACTGGGTAACTACTAACATTACGACCTCCATTACCAACGACAAATACACCTAATAAACACTAAAAGATAACACTCCTGTCAAGGCACAAAACTGGTTATGTGCTAGCCCCTAAACCTGATAGTGTTCACTGTTCCTCCATTTCGCCATAGCATATAGCATAACGATAGCAGGAGCACATGAATATCCCTGTAGAATATCCGCGCTCCCGTTGGCGGCTTCCCGTTACCTGGCCTCCCCTGCCGGACTATGCTCACGTTAACAATAGACGGAATGCCTGATCATTGCCGCCGTACACCATTACGACGTGTCAATTCGGCAACAGATGTCCCTACGGTTCTTACTGCGTAGGTCCGTGTCAAGGCAGAAAGGCCGCAACCTGAAACTCTCCACCTACTTACTTCGCGTACCTTCAATTATCAGGGCAGAGACGGCGGACCTGTAACTTGTACTATATATTAAATAATTTGCAGGTCGTGGTGGTTCTGAAGGTTGCAAAGTGCCGATGAGAATAGATTGTTTGAAGGGCCTCAGGGTTATCAAGGTGGAGTGCGGCTCGCAGTTTTCTGTAGCGCTGTGTCAATGTGGCAGCGTGTATACATGGTATGTATTTTATGATTACTAATATTATTTATTAGTATTAATGTTTGTACATTCATATAACGAAATTAACAAAAAACTCGGTCAGACGTGGCAAATCGTCGCTTAGTTACAAAAATTCCTACAATCTAAATTTTAATCGACTTTGAAAAGAGTATTGGGTTTTACGTCGAAAATTTTGTGTTGTTAAAACTATTAAGTGTAGTTTAACTGGATGACCATACGTTGTTAGAAATATAGGCTTTCATTAATGAATTTACTATTAATTTGTACATGACACTGACAGTGTTTGTATGTAATCAGGGGTAAAGGCGACTACCACCGACTGGGCCACGGCACGTACGAGCACGTGCGCCGGCCTATGAGGGTCACCGGCATGCAAGGCAAGATGATCGTCTCCATCGCGACCGGTAAGTGCACCATCTACATAATTACTGGTCGTAAAACAAGCTACATATTATTTGCTTTGTACTATATTGCTTGAAATATCACTTATTAGACCGACTTTGAGCAAGTGCTAGCTTCCCTTTTGCAGACATCAGCGTCCAATAGCTTATTAAGGTTACTAGTGCTAATAACATTACTATATAAATTAGTTTAAAATATTATTGCCGCTAGTTTTACTCTCAATGAATGGCAAAACGATTATTTAAATAATGTGTATGTAATTTAAATAATAGGCAGTCTACACTGCGTGGCGTGCACGGACAACGGTGAGGTGTACACCTGGGGTGACAATGATGAAGGACAACTAGGTGACGGAACCACCTTGGCGGCGCAGAGACCGAGGCTGCTCGTGGCTCTACAGGTACTGTATAGACTATAATAATTACTTTGAAAATAAAAACTTTGATAAAAATCTTAAATAACTGTTATTATTGCGTATTTTGATTTGAATACCTAATTAGTAATTACGTTTCAAGCATAACATAATATAAAGTTTGTTTTTTATACCACGTAACATTGGCTTGCTCGTCCCAGGAAGCAACTAATCACGCTATATTATTATCACTAAGTAGCAGGGACCATCGCTACGTAGCTTTTTCACCCTTTCTGTTGTCACTTTCTCTCCACCTTCACCTATTTTGTGACCCCCCTGTAGATTCTTACATATGACTTTAGCTATGCACATGCCTATAGGCTGCAGTAATCACCGTCGAACGAAGGACTCACATGCTCGTTTGGCAGTTATTCAATAATAAAAATTAAAGTTCTATTCGCAGGGCAAGCGGGTGAACCGCGTGGCGTGCGGCAGCGCGCACACCGTTGCGTTGTGTGTCGAGGCGGCCCGGGCTCCGCGCACGCCGCCACCGCCGCCGCTCGAGTGCCACCTGCTGCGGGACCTGCCCGTGGACCTGCTGGCAGACAGACTCGTGAGTACTACATCACACCACCGTCACATCTTACTGTGAACCTGCTGGGCGACAGACTCGTGAGTACTACATCACACCACTGTACACACCTGCCCGTGGACTTGTTAGCCAACTGACTCTTTGGTACTGGACCCACACCACACCTACATATATACATGACGCGGGACCCGCCCGAGGACCTGCTGGCCGACAGGATGCATAGCTAATATTTTGTCATTTTCTGTTATAGGTGCTACTACATCAATTTTCCGAGCTGATTTGCCCGAACTTACCTCTACTAATTTTGGAAGAACCTTTCGACCAATTGAGAACTTTAATGTTTTATTGTGTGAAAGAAGCTGCATTCAGGAAGGTATGTATAATTTATCCCTAGTTACTTTGAAATATGTAATCTTGCGTATTATTTAAACGCATTGTTTATTGTAGGCTGTGACAGCGACTATGGTGCGGGAGCGGCAGCACGGACCGGTGGTAGAACTGTCACGTGTGGCGGCACGGCGGGCGAGACGCGGCGGTAGAGGGTTAGCCGGTGCTGGTGGCATGCGCTCCGTCTTCGGCCAGATGGTGGCGCGCCTGCCCTCACTCACGCCGGACGCACTCGCGCTGCCGCACCGCGTGTGGAAAGTCAAGTTTGTAGGTAAGTACGTCACACAATGATAGACGGCATGTGCTCCGTGTTGGGACAGATGGTGGCGCGCATGTCGGCACTTACACCGGACGTGCTCGCACTGCCGCACCACGTATGGAAGGTCAAGTTTGTAGGTATGTAGGTCACACAATGATAGACGGCATGCGCTCCGTCTTCAGGCAGATGGTTGCGCGCTTGCCCGCACTCACGCCGGACGCGCTTGCGCTCTCGCACCGCGTGTGGAAGGTCAGTTTGTAGGTATGTAACGTACGTTACATTGAATCATAAAATCGCATACCGTTCGTGCACGCAGCATAAAAATGGATGAAGCACTTTAATCGAATAAAAAGGTACAAATAACTTTTTGTGTTTTGTCTAGAGAAAGACCTATTTATTCAGCACTGGATGAAAACAGTTTGATATTGTGTGTATTATGTGACAGGCGAGAGTGTGGACGACTGCGGCGGTGGATACAGCGAGAGCATCGCAGAGATGTGCGAGGAGCTACAGAACGGGTCGCTGCCGCTGCTCATGGCCACGCCCAACGGCCGCGGCGACGCCGGCGCCTCGCGTGACGCCTTCCTACTCAACCCCACCGCCAACACGCAGCTGCATCTTAACTGCTTCAGATTTCTGGGTGAATATGCTTATTACACGTTTTTATATACAATTTTCGTTTATAATTACAAATCTGAAAAGTAAGAGTCATTTGTATATATTTTTTATCTTACTACCGACTACTACAAACACGAAGAAGAATAAATATAGACTTTGTATTTCAAAAATATAGACGGACGGATAGACCGTCTGCTACTACCCCGGTTGGGAACAATAAAATTAAATTGGAAACAATAAAACGGCACTACTTTACAGAAGAGTTTGTAATTTTCCCTTATTGTTTTCAATGTCGTTATGTGATATTGAGTAATTGGGTATTATAATATGTATGCTAGTAGGTGTGATAAAGGGTATCACAATATAATGCATGTGCCTAGGTGTGTTGATGGGTATCGCGATGCGCACGGGGTCGCCGCTGTCGCTGTCGCTGGCGGAGGGCGTGTGGCGACAGCTGGCGGGGCAGCCGCTGCGGCCGCAGGACCTGGCCGAGGTCGACAAGGACTTCCTGCCCGCGCTGCTTTGCATACGAGACATGACGCCGCAAAATAAGGTAAGTCACTACAATTACACATCCTACATTTTAGGTTTATTTTTGTCTTGATACTTGGTTTGCTATTTAAGAGAAAAAAAAAATTGTTTTTGCTATTTTTTCAAATTGTAAAACTGTCCCCAACAATTATATTATGCAGTAGTGGTTTCAAAATATAAAAGGAAGATATAAAATTATTTGCTGCGAACTATATTCGTTATAAAAGTAACTCAAGGTCATTGTTGCTCATAAGATTATATTGTTTGTCAGGAACTTCAAAACTTAGAGCTACCGTTCTCCATACCGTCGGCGGCTGGTCACGAGGTCCCGCTGTCCACGAGGCACAAGCGAGTCACACCTGAGAATAAAGACGAATATGTACAGCTCGCTCTGCACTACAGGTATATTTTACATAATTTTCTTATATTGGAGTTAAAATTATCCAGTTAAAACTAAATTTTCTATAACCCTTATATACCAAATTTACAAGCCTGGTATATAAAAGTAATTTATAGATTTCGTAAAATTTAAATTATTTAGTCCGTAAAAAACTTACTTCACTTTACGTAGTTGAGCAAAAGCAATAAAAACTATGATATATATAAAATATATAAAAACTCTTGAATTAGGAGTTATTAATCTGATAGGGTCCAGTGCACTGAGATATCCCAAATAATAGAACATAATTAAATAATGTGCGGATCAAAATATCTAAATAATCATATTGGTGTACCTCAGGGTAGCATTTTGGGCCCATTGCTATTTCTACTTTACATAAATGATCTGGCTTCTAGTACAAATAATCCATGTGTTCTTCTTGCGGTCGCTGTATAGGCCAATAAGGCCAGCAGCATAAGCCCATTCGAAAAAAAAAAATCTTCTTGCGGATGGATACTAATGGTGGTTATACAGTGTGATGATGAGCAATCTTATGAACTGAAAATGATGAAAGCAATGCGAGACCTGACGAAACGAAGAACCAACTTATTATAAATCTTGATAAAACTAAATTAATGCAATTTTCATCACATCTTCATAATTTAAAATCCTTACCTACCTCCATCTTAATTATAATGGCATAAATATAAGTACTTTAACTTCTACGACGTTTTTGATTTTGACATTAGAATTTCAATGTAATTGAAAATTTCAAGTGAAATCGATTTGTTCAAAAGTAGAACTGTTCTTGTTTGCATTATGGCAAATTAGAGCTACTGCATCACATAGTGTTGCGGCCTTAGCGCAACAGGGGAGAGTGCGGGGGCGTATGCGCATCGCTTTGTCGACCGGCAGGACCGAGACACTCGCATAGTGCTCACATAGCAGCACACATCATTTTATTTACTTCATTTTATATTTTACAAT
>DWAC01000010.1:0-12293 GCA_018237905.1 Curetis bulis | reverse complement strand
ATGTAGTTGTTATTCTAAATTTTATAAAAATCCCCGTAAAATCCCCCCCACGGCTCTGCCCGCGCGAATCTCATATAACAGCGAATGTTTATTTTTACCGAGGAACCATAATTCTTTTTCCAAAATATAATTAGCCTAAGTTATGCCTTATGATGTCAGATATTTGCAGTGAAAGTCCGGTAAACATCAGTTCAGTCGTTTTAATCTTTGTAATGGCTGAACTGATTGAAACAAACAAACAGACATACCGACATTAATTTTAAACATTGTATTTGTGTATAGGTTTATTTAGTAAAACATTGTAATTTTGATGTTAAATATAGACAATTCAATTTCATTTGTTTGTATAGATCAGATATATAACCACCTCCTGAAGTCTGTTAAAAATTATCGAATATTACAAATAGTTTTATGAAACCAAATTTATTCTCTTACTTAATTACATTTAGAATATAGTTACTTCTTTAACTATGCCTGGAGAAGAAAAAATATATGTTCTTTAACTACGCTATTTAACTTCACCACAATCACAGATTAAAGATCAATTTATACTCTGTGCCACAATGTTATCGTCTGAAGAAAATCTTATTGGGAATTTAAAAATTAATTTGTCTCAATTATTTTCTTAAAACAGTGCAACGCTGGCTCTGGAATAAAACATATGGGACAATTCCTCTAGACACCTGATGTAAAGGTACTAAAAATAACAAAAACCTGTTAAAATAAACAAAAACGTTTAATGCCTAAAACAAAAGGTTTTGATGGCCTTCTGGAAAATATTTATTACAACCTTTTATTTAGCTTGCTCTGTTGCTATTTTGTATATATGTTGTCCGTTTCAAAATTTAAGCCCATTTCACCACTTCCTGATACCTGTTGTTGCTGTGAGTTGAAATTTTGCATATCCATGTAAAATCGATGACAATTCAATATAATTATACAATGGAGGTGGTAAAATGATTGAGACTGGCTGTATGAACACCAGTTCACTCCTTGATTGATATCAATGGAAAAACATACGAATTTTAGTGTATCTGTATCTTTGTAAGGAGTACTTTTTAAAAAGCTTGTTTTTTAAAAATACATTTTTAATTATAACTTATTTAAAATTTCGCTCCTATTCCTAATGTTAATCAACTATTCTCGTTAAAGCTAACGCCTAGGCTGAAAATGTATTCGTAGCTTGAGTAGACAATATAGCTTGTTTAGAATCAAAATAAGTATCTCCTTAAAAATCTACAGCTTCGCAGCGGGCTGGGAGTATGGACTTCAAAGTTAGTCTCTTTGCCCGGGAAAACATCAGTGGATATAAGGCGTCTTTATTAAAACTCTTTTATTTAGTTGAATTGTTACTAGCTTTTGTTATTAAATTACAAAATATAATAATTCTAATAAATACATTTATTATAATCAAATTACCCAATGGAAGTAGTACCTAATAATACGTTGTTAACGTGGAATAATACTTTTTTTAGGTATGTTATTAGGGCGTCATGATATTAAGCTTTTTTTTTTTTTTTTTTTTCGAATGGGCTTATGCTGCTGGCCTTATTGGCCTTTACAGCGACATCGAGCTTGTTATTTGTTAATTGTAAGTCAGGTTGCGTTCATTGGGAATTAAGCTCCGCAGTGGACGGAGATTTATTTTATTTATTTTATTTTATTCGGAAAACAGACTGTAATAATTATCTATATAAAGTTAATAATTATATAACTATTTACAATTCATATGTTTTCGCCTATAGATGACAAAATACACGTGTTACATAAATTACATCATAGTTACTAGAAAGAACGGTAAAAGTGTACATTACAAAATTAAAAAAGAACTTACAAAAAATAGAAGTTTTAAAGTACATAAAAATATTTAAAAATTAATGAGAACACAACAATACATTTTTCTTCTTTGTTTAAAATATATATCTTATTTGTTTAAAATAGATGTATATTTTTATTTCTTAAAAAGAACCGATTCAAACCAGTATCTGGATAGAGTGCTTGTAAAGGATTTTACATTTGAATTAAATAAATCTAATTCTGGGAAATCAACCAGCTTATTGAAAGAATTTGCAGATCTGATGAAAAAAGAGTTTTTTCTATAATTGGTGGAACTGTGAGGAATGTGAATATAACTTGTTTGTCTCGTTGTTCTATTTGGTACATGTAAGCTTAATTTAGAGAGTAACTCTGGCGAATCTATTTGAGATTGAGCTAACTTTGCAACGAGCGTAATATCTGCTATGTTTCTCCTTTGCTGCAGAGGTAAAATGTGATGCCTACAACACATTTCCTCATAGTTGCTATCGTATCTCTTACATCTGAAATTTAAAAATCTTAAGAATTTTCGTTGTATTATTTCTAATCTATTTATGTATATGTCATATTGAGGATTCCATATCTGTGAGCAATATTCAAGGACGCTGCGAACGTAAGAACAGTAGAGAATTTTGAACACCTTTATATCATTAAACTGAGAACATGATCTTAAGACGAATCCCATGGCCCTGTTGGCTTTTTTAATTATGCAATCGATATGTTTATCATATAATAACTTTGTATCATGCACAATACCCAAGTCCCTTATTTCGTTTACCCGCTCTAGTTTAGAACCTTTGATTTTGTAATCGTAGTAAGTTATATTTGTCTTACGCGTGAAAGTGATCGCTTTACATTTAGAGATATTGAGGTTCAAATCATTTGATGCACAATATTCTTCTAACCTAAGAATGTCTTGTTGCAATAATATGCTGTCCTTATGGGCATGTATTCGCTTATAAATCTTCATATCATCTGCGTAGAGGACGAATTTAGAGTGAATAAAACAAGATTTTATGTCGTTTACAAAAATATTGAATAATAAAGGGCCAAGCAAGGAACCTTGAGGAACTCCGGAAGGGATACGATGCCAGGCAGATACGTAGCCATTAACTGCTACAGCTTGCGACCTATTTTCTATGTAGGAGGTGAACCATCTAAAGAGGTTTCCATGGATACCTGCAGATAAAAGCTTTTTCAACAGTATGCTGTGATTTATGCGATCAAAAGCTTTGCTGTAGTCAGTGAATATAGCATCTACCTGATCACCGCAGTCCATGCTTGAAGTAATAAAGTCCGTAAATGTCAGTAAGTTAGAGGTCGTGGATCTGTGCTTTAAAAAACCGTGTTGTTCTGAGATGAATGCATTTGACAATGTGTTATAAACTTGCGTATAAACTATGTTTTCGAAAACTTTAGCGAAAATACACAATTTGGAAATGGGTCTGTAATTACTTACTTTTTCACGGTTACCACTTTTGTGTACTGGCGTGACAAAGGCTGATTTCCACATTTTTGGCACAATACCTTCTTTGATAGAGCGGCGAAATAAAACAGTTAAAGGACATACTAATGCTTTAGCGCAATTTACAATAAAAATGGGAGAAATAAGGTCCGGACCAGCACCTTTACGGACATTCAAGGACTTCAGTAGTTTATATAGATTGTCAGGACATATTTCTATGTCACATAATGTTTGCGATAGGTTAGTAATATGTGGGTTATGATCTACGAATGTATTATGGCGTATATGGGATGAGGAGGACAAGAATGTAGAGTTAAAGTATTTTGCAAATAGATCACATATTGCTTCGCCCGAGCTAGCTGACTGGCTTTCGTGTGTTAAGGTAGAAGGAAGACTGTTAGGGTTCTTTTTATTATACTTAATATAAGTCCAAAATGATTGAGGATCATCTACTATTGATGCTTCAGTTTTTTTAAGATAATTATTATAGCATTCAGATTCTACAGTTTTGGCACGCTTACGAAGTAAATTAAACGTGTTATAATCCTCTGTGTTACCGTATAATTTATATTTTCGGAAAAATTTGTATTTTTCTTTAAGAATCTTCTTTAAACATGAGTTATACCATGGTGGAAATTTTGAAGAATTAATTAGTTTGTGAGGTATAAAATTATCTCTTAACATATATAAATAGTTGTAAAAGTACTCAACTGCCTCCTCCAATGTGTATACCGACATAACTTCATTCCATTCTATTTCTTGTATAAGCGCGTTAATTTGGTCATAATTAGCGGAGTCGTAAAAAAACTTTTTTCTGGAGTTAACCTTTAATTGATCACAACAGGTAAAGCGTAGATCTATATTGAGTGATTTATGGTGAACATCCTCAGGTACCAGCGAGTGCTCGCAGTCAGATACAGATAGATCTATATTAGATAATACTAAATCCAGTATTCTACCATTTGAGTTACGATGACTATTAAATTGATTTAAGTTACATTCATTAAGGCTATCAAAGAAATAGACTTGAGTTTCACCTGTTATGCCTAACGGTTGTAAGCAGTTTTCATCAAAAGCCCAATCGACATTGCTTAGATTGAAATCCCCCAAAATAACAAAAGTGTCATTTGGACAGGAGTTAACAATAACCGATAATTTGTCTGAAAAATTATGTAACTGCTCATTAAAAGAGTGCCCGTATTTTTCACTACAAAGATAAAGCGTACAGATGTGTAAATAGTTTGGAATATTATTTTTATTCTTGTACGTTACCGTTAACCATATATCTTCCGCCGAGGTGCTCCATTCCGTTCTACAAACTGCGGTCAGCTCGCGTCGTACGGCCAAGAGTACCCCACCCCCATATTTGACCTTTGAGGTTGAGTAATTCCTGTCTCTACGCCAAACAACAAACCTTTCATCAAACAACTCACTATCATTAATTCCGTCGATAAGCCATGTTTCAGTCAGTGATATTACATCGAAAGAACTTAAAAGCAAATTTCGTTTAAATATGTGTGTTTTAGTACGCAGCCCCCTTGTATTTTGATAGTATAAGCTAAGCATAGCCATTGTTTAAAAATGAATAACTATATCTATTGTGAATATATGTATGAGTAATGTCGTAATAGAATAAAAATAATGGAATCCACAATAAGTTGGAAGAGACAATAATTAAAATTAGATGTTTATATCGCAATACGTAACTACTAAATATATATAATATAATATTAGCATGTTTTAATTGTACATAACTAAAGAAAAAAATATAATATACATTATTTAAAAACGGGGTAATTTTGCAACTGATACAAGCGAGCAATATAGCACATTCCCCAGCAGTAAGCAAAAATGAGCCGACATGATAGCAACCGCAGGCGATAATAAGCTGTTTGCCGCCGGGCGGGGATATCTGCGTAAGCGCAAATGGTATGCATAGAAATAAACTTACGTGCGTAAACTGGATGACAGATCCGATATGATTCATTTTGTTGATTTGTAAACACAAAAAACTGGAGTTGAAAGCGGTTCTCAAACTGGTTAAATTTAAATTATTTTTTAAATGTGATATTAACAATATAATTAAGTTATTTTTAATAGATCGTTTTCGTTCTTTATAAAAAATATGGGTGACGTATCCGACCGTCTAGCCATAATTTTACAATGTTTGACCCAAATATATTGGAAGTTCCGTTCCCGCGCTAACGTTCTTGCTTTAGTTAGTAGTGTTTTGTTGGCTGGTGTTAAGTGGTCGTTGACGTAGAAATTCGACGATCCTGGGAAGCCAATACTGGATATCGGAAGTTGCTTGCATTTTCTCGATGATGAGATAAGTTACAATCAAGGCTCTACCAACAATAAAATATTACCTTCCGATTGACTCATTTTACCTGCCAAGCTTTATATATGATAAGATAGCACTATATGTAAATTGATTGCTAGAGGACTGCGTGCTTGATCAGCATTTGACAGCCTCTCGACGTGAATTATAAACAGGCTTAGATTATTGCTAATTAATCCACTCATCTACAATGCTTGCTCGGATAACCTTAGATGGATGACTGACTTACTCTCACATACGGATCTGCTAGTTTCACGTCGAGAATGCGGACAATAAATTCGTGCTAGTGGTCCGAGATGGTCGAAGATAACGTGAACGAAACGATATCTATGTGTAAGCGTAGATAGATAAACTTTTGCTATGATACAATGACTTACTCTAATATACGAATCTGCAGTTTGCTAGAAATGCGGACAATTTATAGGTTAATCATCATCGTTACCACCATCTTCATCACCACAATCATCATCCTATCTCAGTTAATTGCTGGAACAAAGGTTTCCCTCAATGTAAACCAAGTCAGCGTCCATCGCACGCTGTAAAACAAGTCAACGTGCGATAGGGTTTTACGTATTTGCATTTTTTAAATTGCCCTATGCGCCCTATTTTACCAAAAAATGTTTCTTAAAAAATTAATATTTCGCAAACGGTCAAACAACCCCTAAATCGAAATGATCGAATTGAAACCTCTTATTGTTTTTGAGAAACCTATCTAACGATACCCCACGCGGTGGGATAGGCGAGAAAAAAACTCACCCCCCCTCCCCCATTTGCATGTATGAGAGGCACCCTAAAGTTTTTTTTTTCAAAATGTTATTCGACCACTTTCTCCACACAAGTAATACACATATTTGTGCAAAATTACAGCTTTCTAGCACTTATAGTTTTTCGCTAAGCCGCGTACGGACAGACGGACGGACACTCAGACAGACAAACAGACAGACATGACGAAACTATAAGGGTTTCGTTTTTGCCATTTTGGCTCGCAACCCTACAGATGTATGTCTGTGTTGTTATTCTGTGTAAAATTGAAGTGTTCGTTAAAAACACTTTAATTTGTACTTAGTTATCTATAAATAAAACAATATTATTAACCATTAATAATTTACTAATTGTCTGTTATCATAATTATCACGCATACATTATATCAAAACTAAAAACGTGACATCTGTTTTTGTGCACGTGAAAACGTGCAATATTAAGCAACTTGCCAAATATTTAGATTATAATTATTAATTATTATCTATTATCTTATCGGAATGAGGGGCAAGCGAGCATGCGGGTCACAAGGATGACTAGCAAGATTGTAATTACCGTATCCCATGGTCATGAACTCTAAGAAGCCGTCAACGCGTTGCCAACCTTTTAAATAAGAAATTTTATGAAGAAGGGTGCAAGATAGGACAGGAACGGGAATACTATACAGCATGGGAAAAGGAAGGGAATGGAGCTGGACCTCGCGCATTCTCACTCGCCATACGAAACGCAAAATGGTAGTGAGAGGATTTTTTTTTATGGAAGAAGATGGCAAACGAGCATGCGGGTCACAACAAGGTAAAACTCATTAGATTGTGAGTACCGCAGCCCATGGACATTGACAGCTCTAATAGTCGCTAATGCGTTGCTAACCTTTCAAAATGGGAATTCAGGGGTAGCAGAGGGCAAGACAAAGGGAAGGAACAGGAATATTAGGTGGGATGGGATGGGAGGGGAAAGGAGTTGGGCCTCTGGCGCTCTCACTCACCGTACGAAACGCAATAGGTTTGTTAGTGCTGCTGCTTCACGCCGATTTTCTGTGAGAGGGTGGTACTTCCCCGGTCGAGCCGGCCGACAAGATGTAAAAGCAAGGCTCTATCAACCAAAACCAGGATAGTACTTAACCGATCGAACCGGCCTATTTCATGCCATTACAAGTAAAAGCTAGGCTCTACCAACCATTTAAAATATCTCTAAATAAGTCAACTACATTAGTATTAGGAGCAAAGATCCACTTGAGTTTAAATTCGACTCGACCTTTGATGCCTTGGTTATTTTACAAGTCATCCATCAATCAGTAAATAAGATAACCTCTAGATAATACTGTTTATTGTATTACTAAAGGGCCCCATATACGGTACGATCAATCTGATACGTCTTTTCAGACCGATCGAAACGACAAATCGACAGTGTATGTCGATAATCGGTAACGATTTATTTAGTTACAATGTCGATTCATTTTCGATCGGTATGAAGCAAAAGATCGTATAGATCGATCGTGACCTAAGCAAGAGCGATCGAAACGATGAATCGACAGTGTATATTATTTTAAATCGCAACAAAAATCTATGCGATCATGAATATCGTAACGATCAATCGACCGTGAGGTGGTTCGTTGCGATCGACGACACAATTTTTTTCTCCATCTCTGTCCTTTAAGCATGCGGCAAAGAACAATGGCAGCTTTCCATACATGAAAATATTTGATGTAAGCGTTTAGAATTCAAATAAATATTAAATTATTACAATTTTTTTCCTGAACCTTTATTTCTACATAAAAATTATAACCAGAAAAAGACCACAAATAGAGATATTTGCGTTTGAAATCGACATTTCGAGGTTATAATATTGACAATAATTTCGTCCGTTTGACATAACATTTTGTATATATATGTTTCTATAATAATTATCTGTATTCACCTTTTGTAGGTAGTATTTTATATTGGAACTAAATAATAATTTAAAAGTCATATGATAATTGTATTTATACGTTAAATAGAACTAGAATGAGAATATTATTATTTGTAGAGTTTTACAAATAAAGTCAATAGTCTGAAAAAACGTACAAAATATTTTTATGCATATTTTAAAATATCACATTTTTAAACGCTAAAATTCACACAAATACGTTCTTGCTTTTGTTCTTTGAAATGATCTATTGTTACGATTACCCTCAGATTGTTCGTACGATGAATCGTACCGTATATGGAACCCTTAACACAGCATTAATTAATTATTTCCATACACTCGCATATTTTGTTTGTTGCTCATATAAAACAAATCCCAGAACGCTAGTCTCGAATGAAAAGGTCTGGTCCCGATCTTCAAATCTGTATTTATATCTAAATAATTTAAAGCGTTCTCTGTAATAGCACTCCATTTCACTGGAATTAATTCTGATGTCTCAGGTGTCGGGTTTCTGAAAAAGAATCAAATTTATAAAGAAAATTAGACACTTATAAAGATTAATCAAGTAAGGAATGTAATATGTTTTAAGAATCGCAATTCCATAAACAAACGTCAAGAGCTGTGATACCTTATTGCTATTAAAATCAAAATACATAAGTAGCTTAATTAGAAAGTAGATCTATAGCTCATTAACTATATACGGCTACGCCTGGACATGTCTTTGTCTTTACTTTAGACGTTCAAGTCTGACTTATGTTCGAGTTTTATGGTTGGTAGAGCCTTGCTAGGCTCGACCGGGGTAGTATCACCCTCTCACAGAAAATCGGCGTGAAGTAGCAGGGCTAACTACCCTACTACGTTTCGTACGGTGAGTGAGAGCGCCGGAGGCCCACCACCTTTCCTTTCCCCTCCAATCCCATCTAATATTCCAGTTCCTTCCTACACTTGCAAAAAAGTTAGGAAAGCGAAAGAGAAAATAAAGTTACCCTATTACCTTCATCTGCCTTCTAAGATGAGTCAGTATTTATATAAACCACAGAAGGAGAAAAACAACAGCATAGAATGCTTGAATAAAATGTGTGGTTTGACAACAAAGTTCTCGAGCCACCCACAAGCCTTTACTGTGAAGAAACTGGTCAATAATTCCTTAACCTGAACTCCATTATCAATAATATTTTTAGTAAAGGGTAATATAGTCCAACTTACCCATATTTGACAAAATTCGTCCACATCAATGTCATCCTATCAATAATCAATTGATCAGCAGCACTTACATCTGTATCATAAGATATATCAAACAGATAACTTATCTCGTCAGCGTGACAAGCCCCGCCTTCGGTCATATTGTATCTCTTCCTCAGGAAGTTTCTGTCCCCAGTATATGAAAACATATAATTGTAGACTTCAGCTCCACTATTTATTTGTTTTATAATACTTCTCTGCACAGGGTACACAAATTGGAAATCTGATTTAAAGTCGACAAGACTCATTTTAGTATTATCACTTAAAGTATCATCGCCTATATAAAATCTGCGAACAATATCGTCCATATCTTTGTCTAGGTCGAATATCGACCCTAAAGTATCATGAAACACACTGTCTTCGAGTAATTGTGGAGCCTTATATGTTATTGGTATTAATTCTTCTTGGCTATTATATCCTCCTAAGATATCGACTGTCTTAAATTTAGGTATTTCCACAACTTCCGGATGTTCAGTAATAAAAGATTCAACATCCTCAAAATGTCTCTCAATACATGGCTTGGTTTCTAATCCTAAAGCCCAAGAAGCACCTATTACTAATTTCGGATCAACCTCCGACAAAAAGGATATTGTTTCCATTATATTGTCACCTTTAAAACCTAAATGTTCACTGATTTTATATATATTTTCAGGTTTGCATTCAGTCACTACCCACGGGGCTAGAGCTGACCCGCTTTGTAAAATAGCTCTGTTAAAAAGTTTTTCGGCATTAGATATAACATGCAGATCAACAAAGGCAGCTCCGGCACTCTCGCCCATCGCTGTGATCTTATTAACATCACCTCCGAAAGCAGCAATATTATCTTTTACCCATCTCAAGGCCAATACCTGATCCTTTAAGCCCTGATTTCCTGGTACTTCTGGGATATCAAGACATAAAAATCCGTATGGACCGAGCCTATAATTTATGCTTACAACGATAACATCGTGTCTCACTAAATATTTTGGCCCATACAGGTATCTTCCTGCGTATCCTGTTACAAATCCTCCGCCGTGTATCCATACGACAACTGGCAACTTATTACGAGAGCTGGCTCTATTTGGCACATAAATATTCAAATGAAGACAGTCTAAAGTACCTTCTTCTTCGTTGCTAAATTCATCTACTTGGGGACATTTTGCTGTATCGTCATACGCATTAAATGTGGACTCGAATGGTGGATGGGGTATGGCTGCCTAAAACAAATAATAATATCAGAAACGCACCAACTACTGTAGCAATATCTAATTTTAATAAATATATATATATAGCAAAGTACTTAATATATTACCGATTTTTTGATTTCTCAAATTATAATTTTCGGATACTCAAAAGTGTTAAACTAAGATAATACATACCCCAAATGGATTTTTCTCGTCGACCTTTGCATATGGGATTCCAAGGAACATGGAATAATCCCCATCTTCAGATTTGAGCCCTCTTATCAAGCCCTGTTTGGTATCGACTAATGGGTCAACTCTCTCTCGGGCGTGAACACATGCGATGATAATGAAACAGTAAATTAACCACATCATTTTGTAAGCGACAAACACACACTATCGAAAGTTAACCAATCACATGATATAATATATTGGGAAGGGATATGAAATGTACTGTACATTATTTGTTTAATAAACGCTGAGACGGCTGACTTATTCCTTTTTTTTAATTTCTCGTGAAAAATATGTATTTTCTTTATTAAATAAGATATGTATGTAACGAAATTTGATAAAAAAATATTTTTATAACAATAAAAAAAATAATTATATAGAAAATGGATATGAGTATATTCATTTTTTACAACTTAAATTATATTAAATTAATTAAATTATATAAAATGGTAAATAATCAACATTATTCTAAGCAACTGCACAACAAGTTGAAATTAACCTTAGTGAGGAATGTTTTACATAGTTTATAATGCTTATAGTATTATATTACATAGTTCATAATACTGGACTAAATTTAAATGATTAAAACATTTAAGATTCTCCCCAGTTCTCCCGTTTATTATTCCCGTCTCGTTTATTTGTTATATTAATCAAACAAAATTTGATTAATATACCAAAACTTAATCCAAGGTTCGTCATAGAATTCGTAGACATTTATTTTGGACTTAAGTAAATTATACGACTACTTTGACTATTTAACAAAATTCGGATTTCTGATTATCCCAGATTAAACGTCATATTTTTATTAAATTGTATGCAGTTTATCTAAAAAGTTAAATATCTCCTAGAGAAAAATTTGAAGCGCCTTAGTTTAAGTTTTCCCTTTATATTCTTAAACTAGATGTGCCCCGCGGCACCACATATTGTAGCAAAGTTCTGTTTTTCCCACGGAACCCTAATTATTTTTCTGAAATAAAAGTAGCCTATATTATACCTTGGGATGTCAGCTACTTGATAGTGAAAGTGCCGTCAAAATCGGTCTAGCCGTTCCAAAGATTAGCCAGAACAAACAGATAGACAGACAGACAAAAATTTAAAAAACTGTATTTTTGTTATAGGTGTCGTACATTCATCATATCTATTTAGTAAAAAGTTGTTACTTTGATGATAAAAACAGACACTTCAATTTTATTTATTTGTATAGATTTATCATTATCATGTATCATTCTTAATTACTATTTATATTTTATAAGATTCAAAAATATATCCGTATGTTTTCATGTAAAAATGGATCACGTTTTTAAAAGATCAATGTTAGTGTAGGTATCTTCAGTGTTATTAGTTTAAGTGATTCATGTCTGTCTCCAATTAGATA
>DWAC01000009.1:0-12293 GCA_018237905.1 Curetis bulis | reverse complement strand
TTTTTGACGATCAAATTATTAAAAATAATGAGAAATCTATGATACCTGAAGTTAAGTACGAAACCCTCTGAACGCGTGTTTAACTCGCACTTGGCCAGGTATTAGTAGCATTGTGCTCCAGAAATCACCAACTTGGAACAAAACAGTAGCTAGCTCGGTTTTCGCTTCTTGAACTATTGTTATTATAAAAATTGACAATTCTTAATGGGCACCTTTTTAACCTTTTGTGACGTAAACAAATAGCAGTGGCTACATATTAATATATATCTGTTTATTATTTATATTGGGTAAAAAAAAATACTTCTGAATACATTGTTAACCTATAATTTGGAGGTAATAGTCCTAGAAAGTCCAACTACACTGGCAAATTCACATAATATTATAAACACATTATAAATAGTACATCTAAAAACATAAACATGGCTGATGCATTAATTTCATACATACTTCCGTCGATATTTATATTATATTATACATTTATAATTACACAATGTCCTTCCTTTCCTGCAAAAAGAGATCTTTAAAGCTACCACAAACAGAATGATAATGTCCGAATACCGCGCTCTACGTTTAAGCACACAATGATTTTGGTTTAAATTTAACTAAACCAATTGTCACTTGTACGATAGATTTCCTTTGGACTATCTTAATTTCTTTATAAATATATTGTTCTCTTTTCTATATAAAAGTACAATGAAGTAATAAATAAATTAACTTCTAACAACACCATTATGGAAATCACATAGTAAAAAAATAATTTTGCAGATGTAGATCTGTACTAATTGATCCTACGATATTATTATATTTAATTACTGTATCGAATTTTGTGCTAAATCATTGATATATGTATTGATTTATGTTTGATGATATCATGTTTTTGTGCATACAAAAAGTTAAGTATTTATATATTTTTTATGTTATCTATTCTGTCTGAATTTGGTATAAAAGTTGCAGTTTACTCAATCAATAATCAGTATACTCAAAGTATTCGTGATATCCAAGACCCAGAAGGAAACATTTCAATATGAAAGCCTTTATCGCTCTTTGCTTGGTAATTGCCGTCGCTGCTCAAGTAAGTATTCATAAACTCCTTAGCTTTATGTGGCTTAGTTCATAACGTGTCATCAAGTAGTTTGTAAGCCAGATCTTCCTTAATCGTGTCTGGTTAGGTGGCACCGTAGTAAGTGCCAGAACAATGCCTATGTTTTGCTGTTTTGAAAGTGTCGGCGGCATCTCGGATCAACGAGCATACTCACGGGCAGAGACGTGTGTAAAGTACTAGCCGGTTTCATCCCCACTACCACTGCCTCGATATCGCCACTGATTTTAGGCGTGTGCGGGCAGTTTTAAATAGAAATTGTGGGAGATTCTACCTCGGCAGTCGGGTTGAATACATATAAAATGGAGAGCCCATGTTGTTGGGAATAAATTTATGGCCCGCTTGTCGAAAACTGCAATATTTCTTTTGGTAAGTTAAATTAATAAAGGAAATGCTTCTTTCTATATCCTGTATCCATTTTTTTTTTAAGTGGCAACGTTTTGGTAACACCATGTCCATGAGCTGAGGTAAATTAAAATTAAACGATAGCCAGGTATTTAAGAAATGTTCCCAATCTATATGTCCACTTATAACGGAAAAATTTTCATACTTTTTTGCAAATTTGATTCCCAAGTGAACATACCAACTTTTCATAAATAGCAGATCTTCACCTGGATTGTTTTTATATTTAGGTATATTATTATACTCAATCCACACTTTGGGGTAATCTAACTGGATTACTAGCTAGAGTAAACAAGTAAGTATACCTACTACAATGAGATACCAATAACATTTTGTGAGTAACAAATTACGTCTATAATAATAATAATAATTCATTTATTTGCGAGAAACATGGTACATAAAGATGTTACATTGATTTAAATAGTCCATCATGTCTCACCGGCAGTCCGGCATGCAAAAATAAGACAAAGTAATAAAAAGATATCAGAACCTCACCAAAAATTATATATAATTACACACATTTCTGCCTACATTGCTGTGAACATGATAATACCGACTAAATGATGATAAAAAAACATGACAATAAAAGTTTGGTAAAAGTAAAAGACAAGTTAATAATATGATTGACAACTACTTTTATTCATTTGATTGCCGCAGCTGTGACAAAATAATAAAAACATAAATGTATAATGTACGTGTATAATGTAGATCATTGACCTTAGAAAAAAAATGAGAGAAAAAAAATAATATTATGATAATGGAAATGAATTATAATAATAAGAGTAATGTCACGAATCTTAATGAACAATTTATATAAATATGTCATATTCATCTTACAATATGTCAATATAATTAATAATAATTAATGAATATAATGTCACAATTACATTTAAATAAATGTCAAATAAAACCTACAACTATAACAGAATTTAATGTCATGTTCATATTATAATATGTCAATGTAATTAAATAATTGAATAAAATAATTATTGAATTTTATAAATTATAATGTGTTAATAAGAATGAATTAAATGTCAAATAATACCTACAACTATCACGCAATTGAATGTCATGTATGTCAATATAATTAAAAAATAAATAAAAATAATAAATGAGTATAGTGTCACAATAAAATTTTAATAAATGTCAAATAATATTTTAAAAATTAAAGTAATTATAATTAATGTAAAAAAAAAAAAAAAAAAACATGTCATAACAATAAATAATAAAAATGTGTAAAGATTGCATTAATTAAAGAACTCTTGAATATTGTATAGGAGTCTTTGGATTAGCCATTTTTTTAATATTTTTCTAAAACGTGGCATAGGTATCTCTCTTATAACTTTGGGTATTCTATTAAATATCTTAATGCACATAAAGTAGGCGCTGTTGTGAAAGATAGTACATCGACTAAGCGGGACTAGCAGTCTTGTTGGATCTCTTAAGCCAAGCTGTGTGTTATCACGTGCAGCTTGAAATAAGTACGAATGTGTTTTGACGAACAATGCAATTTCTAGAATATATATACCTGTGAGTGTAAGCATATTATTGTTTTTAAATAATGGACGACATGAATCCATAGGAGCGGCATTAAATATTGCTCTTATGCATTTTTTTTGAACAATAAATGCTTTATTAGCATCGGTAGAGTTGCCCCATAGCACTACTCCATATTTTAAGTTTGAATATACATATGCGTAATAAGCTGTGAGTGCAGCTTCCTTGCTTATTGTGCGCCGTAATTGTCTGAGAACAAAAACATATTTGTTTAGTTTTGAGCAAACGATTTCAATGTGACATTTCCAATTACAGTACTGGTCTAGGTGTAAACCCAGAAATTTGGAATTAGTACTTTCATTAATTATAAGCCCATTGTAATTAATATTTAATTTAATGCGTTTAGTTTTATAGTGTGAAAATTGTATTAATTTAGTTTTATTTATATTAGCTCTTAAATTATTAGATTCCATCCAGGAGAATACTTGTTCAACTGTTGTATTTAATGTGCTATGACAATTAATTTTATCTGTAAATGGTATTATGACAGATATATCGTCGGCATATAAAAGACATTCTGCATTTAATGCTTTAGGTAAGTCATTTATAAATAATAAAAATAATAGAGGCCCTAATATGCTTCCTTGCGGAACACCATTATTATTGATTTTTAAATCTGACTTATATGATTGCATTTCTGCACTTAAATTTGTTCTATATACTTCAACATATTGTGTGCGATTGCGTAAGTAACTATCAATCCATTCATAAGCAGGCCCTCTTAATCCATAGCGTTCACATTTTTGTAAAAGAATTTGATGTGTTACCAAGTCGAAAGCTTTGGACATATCGAAAAATACGGCACTAACGGGTATTTTCCTATTAATGTATTCTGTATAGCTTTTGACCAAGCAGAAAGCTGCTAGTGTCGTGGATTTATTTTTTTGAAATCCATATTGATGAGTACTAAGTATATTAAATGTGTTAATGAAATTAATTAATCTATTATATAAGCATTTTTCAAAAATCTTTGAGAAGACGGATACTAATGTTATTGGCCTATAGTTGTTTAGGTTGTCTTGTTTACCTTTTTTAAGTAATGGTTTAATTACAGATATTTTTAACCTTTCTGGGAAAACTCCCTCTTCAAATGATCTGTTCACTAGGTAAGTTAATATAGGGATCATACTATCCGCACATTTTTTTATAATATTGGATGTTATCGAATCAAATCCTGTTGATGAGGTATTATTCAATCCATTTATAACTTTTTTCATTTCAGGCTCAGTCATAGGGGTTAAGAATATACTGTTATATATTGTGCTCAGATCAGTTTTATTATTGGTATTGTTTAACTTAATGGTATTATTATTATTAGAAGAAGCAATGAAATAATCGTTAAATGCATTAGCGATCTTCAAAGGATTGTGTATATTATTTTTGCCTATACTAATAAGATTTATTTCATTTTGGATAGAAAATTTATTAATTTTGCCTTTAATTATGTTCCATGTTGCCTTAGTCTTGTTTTTAGAAGCACGGATATAATTGAAATGAACTTTCCGTTTAGAACATTCAATACACTTCCTAAGTATATTATTATATCGTCTATATTTTTCCTTTAAATTAGATTGCCGATATTTGTAACACGCGTAACGAATTTTTCGTTTTTCCTCACATGATTTTTTGATACCTTTCGTTAGCCAATTTATGGTAGAATTATAAGAATTAATTTTAATTTTCTGTAACGGAAAGCAGAGATTATAGAGTAGGCAAAATAAATCGTGAAATGAATTAAAGCTCATATTAAAATCTGATTCATTTGCAATATCGTACCATGAAATGCTAGTAAGGTACTCTTTAAATTTTGTAATATTATCATTTCTATAGTCTCGCCTAAAAACGAACCTATGACTAACTAGGGATTCTTTATTAATATTTATTTCTAATATCTGACAAGTATTGTGATCTGACAGTTGAAGAGGATCTATACTGCCATTGGCATCTTGAAGGTTGCTGGCAATGTTGTCGATGCAAGTGTTTTGTCTTGTTGGTACATTTATGTGAAGCTTAACATTATAATTATCTAAGATGCTTATAAATTCTTGCGATGCTTTATTTTTAGTTAAGGTATCTATGTTAAAGTCACCTGCCAGAATAATATTTTTTTTATTGCGGAGAGTAAGTTTGTGTAAGAGCTCTTCCAATTTATTGAAAAATAAAGCAACGTCAGAATTCGGCGTGCGATAAATACATATTACATATATATTAAATTCAGGAATATCTACACCGCAACATTCAAATGAATAAATAGTAGTCATTTTGGTACATAATTCTAATTCGACATATTTAATATTATTTTTAATTAAAATACACACCCCACCGCGTGCTTGTTGATCTCTACAGTATGCAGCGGCCAGTTTATAGTTACGTAACGTAATAAGATACTCTGTGCCTTTTTTTACAAATGTTTCGCAAATACATAAAACTGCCATATTCTTACCGTTTTTACAATAATCCTGTAAGCAAACATCAATAATATCTAATTTATTTATCAAGCCGGCAATGTTTTGGTGTAATAGATAGAAACAATTTTTATCACTGCAATTAGTCCCGAAATAACTGCATCTTAGGATTATCTTTGTCTAGCTTGTTCATTTTATTAAAATAATAGGGAATTGTACCTTTAAGATGCATTTTAGGATCTGAATAATTAGTGTTCATAGGTTGGTCATTTTTGTCAACTATTTGGAAGTAATAGGGAATTGTACCTTTTTTATATTTTTTGTATATATTCTGATTTCTTATTATTTCATTATTTTTACCTAAGTTACGATTTATAAAAGAGTTTTTAGCGGGCCAATTCTTCCGTATAATGAATTTATTGTTGTAATAGGATGTATCTACATGATAATTAATAGCGTGACAGATATTTATGATATAGTCAAATTTTGATGAAAATATGATATCTTTTGTATCTAAAAATTTACAATTTTTCTGGTTAAAGCAAATCTGCTTGAGCAGGTTATTCAATTTATGTTCATTGAGATGCTTATTTCTAAGGACACTAAGTACAGTAATATTACACTTGCTATGATGTTTGATAAAATATGATAGCTCTAAATTTATTAAGGACGGGTTATTATCATGTTCACCAACACATATAATAATGTGGTCTGATTCATAAAATTTTATATTGTAGCACGGTTTCAATATATGCTCTGTAGATGCGAAAGGCTTAGTGAAAGAAAAGATTTCATATTTTCCATACAAGCTGTGAATTCTGGATGCTGCTAATGTAGACGCTAATCCTGTGCATTGTTTTCCACCGAATATATACAATTTCTTGTTGATCACCTTATTATTTTCTATTTTATTATCTTCTGGTATTTTATCTATTGTGATGCTATGGTTTGTAAGTAAAGAAAAGTTTGGTGTCGTGACACAATCTTCCGTAAAATCAATTTTTCTCTTAGCATCTAATGATTTTCTAATTATACTCTTCCTTTTACTACGTTTAATACTACTTTTAGGGTCATTGTATATTTTATTGATAATATTAATTTTCTTTTCCAACTCTTGTATGTGTCTTTTTAATTCATTATTTTCAATTATGAGTTTTTCGATTTCTTGATGTGCACTCTCCAGCTGTATCTGTATGTTATGAAATTTTGTTTGCAATTCATCTATGTCAGTATATGCCGTTGATAAATCGGGTAAACTTTTTGTATCAGAATCAGAATTCAAGGTAATGAAAGACGAATTTGGCGAATTGGGTAGGCTTTTATTATTTCTCTTTCTTAACGTTATAAATTCACGATCCATTTTATATTCTATTTAAAATACTTTCTTGTTCTCAATAATATTTCTTTATTTTGCTAAGTAAAAAATATATATATTTTTTATTTTTTTTTATTAATTGCAACACCATACAAGAATGTATCTTGTAATATCTGTGTATTTGTCTATGCTTTACATCGTTTGGCGTTTACTTGTCATTGTCATTTGTCAATTGTCAATTGCCATTTAATTGTAGTGTCGAAATATCAGCAGTGTTTGTTAACCGTAAAAGATGATTGTTATTTCATTGAACGTTACAATGATTTTAAATTTTCAAATTCGAAAAATTCAACGGTGTTTATTCAATGATTGTAAAGTTTCTTGAGATAATTATTAACAATAAACATAAGCGTTAATGGATGGAATATGTATGATTCAGCCTTTTGTGTTGAAAAAAAGCAGGTGATGATGATATTCTAGTGGTCAAATTGACGAGATAGTACTTATAAGTAACTCACGTAAATAACTTTTTCTTCTGTAGGTTTTTTTTCAAGATAACACTTTCGGCAGGAGATAACAACATAATCTTCAAATTATTTTAATTGCACTTCGAAAAACTGCTACTGTTTAATTTAAAAATTCAATTAATACGGAGCTCAATGTTTTGTTGCAAGTGACATTACGTCATTAAGAAAGCCTAAAACACAAATAAAAATAATATTGACAACAGTGGGTTAGGTTTGGCTGTTCTTCAGCATGCATATAAATCTATGTGCACAGAAATTGTCACAGGTATATTATAGTATAATTATATATTATAGTATAATTTTTTGATGTACTTTGAAATTCATAAGATCAACATTATCTTGCCTCCACAATTATTTAAATACAACGTACAAATATATGTCTTTTTAAGGATCATATGGGAGAGTACATCAAAGAATATTGGGAAGAAATCTCTGAAGAGTTATTTAGATTCGATCAGATAAATAAAGTGCACAAATAAATTTTAAAGTGCAAAGTATAGTTAGCAAAAATACAAGAAATGTATTTTAAATATGTTTATTTGTTTTAATTATGAGAATCGTTAATACTTGCAAACCATTTACTATGGCAAATGGTTTGCAAGGCTCAGATAAAATACCTAATAAATTACTGATTATTGACTGTTATTTAGTACCTTAATTTTTTTGAAGTTTTAGTAAAAGTTAGATCTTCGTCATTACTTTTATGAAAAGGTCTTGTGTGGTTTTATATTGTTTTTATTTTATTTTAATAATATTACTTCACGCATGATTTGCTATGCTGACTGAACGAAATATTTTATTAATAAAATATTTTAATAAGCGGTCAGTTCATTCCAGCGTGGACAGCCCGCTAGTGGACTTGACAACCAAAGCCGAAGAGTCAATACCGGCACTAGGAGCCAAAGAAGAGCATACGAGTACCAGCAGCAACGTGCAGCTGAAACAAATTGGGCCGAAGCACGGGAGTTTGAGGAGCGACCACCAAAACCACGTGGTCCAACCCAACGTAGCGCAATGTGGAAGGATAAACAACAGAAGAAGAAGGCAGAAAAGGAGAAGAAGGATGATGCCTCCGCCGCCTATGACTTTAGAGCAACTCAAGAAACAGCTCCTGTTGATGAACCCCTATATGATATAGGACCACACGCAAGTTCGATCCCTGTGCAAGAGAACTATTCTCAGAACTTCGAATTTTCTGGATACATCGACCAGATTGAGAGGACATATGAAACGATGAGAGGCATAGATCCCCGCCTTGACCGGAGGCTTCCGTTTACTATGTTCCAACATTCAATGTGCACAATCCTCAACTGTTACGTAATTGACTTAGCTTCGAGCAATGGTGAAAGGAAGATGGGTGTTGGGAAATGCCAGGATTTACTGCCTGAGAACCTATGCATTCCGGACAACTTGTACCATTATCTAGCGAACGTCGGGAACACAACAACTGTCAACGGTGAGGAAATAAAATTCAATTTGCCAGATGTAGCAGTACCACAACCTCAAGCAGCTGATATAAATATATTTGAGGGAAAAGGGAGGGGGAGTTTGATAATGAGTCGTAAATATAACCAATAAATATTTTTAAGGTGTCCAGAGCCGAGTGTAGTTCGCCTGTGCTGTGTAGCAGACCACGAGCATACGTACACAAGCGACGACGTGAGGACGTCGAGGGACTGGAGGACATGCCTCCACCAGCTAAGGTGATCCTCTCTCATGATCATCATCAGTGTACTTTTGTTTGAGCAATATAATAACATTGTGCTTTTTAAATCCAGGATTGAAAAATGCAACAAGAGCATTAGCTGCTCCTACTACTCCTCCTCAGGCGAAGTAAGTATAGATCTAGGTGTATAAATAATAATGTCCAAAATTAGAAACAAAATCAATTGACACACCATTTTTGTCATCAGGAAAAGGCGCATCGAGTTCACCCCGTCAACGGGGGTGATTCAGGTAGACGAACTGCCGTGTACCCCCGTGGCGGCGGATATCCAATTCATCAATTTTACGCCTAGTAAGTATAATTTTTAACAGTTGTTTTTATTAATTTATGTGAATATTTCTTTTCACAAATAAGTAGTCCTGTTGTGTACAGTAATTTTCCATTATTTTTTAAAATATTACAAGACATTACTAAAATTTTGGGAAAATGTTTCAGCATCCAGCATTTCCCGAGTGGAGATGCTGGGTTCGGGCGGCAGCACCGAAACGTCGAGGACTCTCGGGATTGGTAAGTTACACTCTTTAAAATTGTAGGTATACATATGGTGTCTGTATATAAATGAAACCAACAATAAAAAATATTGCAGATGGCGACTTGGGGTCCGAGGTAATCCAATCCAATCTGGGATCCAATAGTGGGAGCGAAGTGGATGTCGATGAGGACGAGGTAATAATTTATATTTAATAATTTGCATGCATTGACGCGGTAAAATATATAAAATATGTAAGACCATAACTGTGCTTCTAGCATGTGGTGGACGTATCAGCACTCCCTTTGGCGAACTCCAGAGTCGGCGAGGAGCTGGAACCCACGTACGACATGGAGATCCTGAAAATTGACAATCAGGAGGATATGGCAATTCGCCATATTGCTGCGGGCGACGTTGATTTATTGAACTTTGATTGGTCTGGGAAACTTATCACTTTTGAGGGTGTAAGGGAGGCGTTTAGTGGGCCATCGGGACCAACTTTTAACGCCTCGGGGATGTCTCCACTTCAAATTTTTGAAACAATCTGGGATACCAGTATAATCAACCACTTTGTCAGAGAAACCAACCTTTACGCCCGGGGAGCGGAAAACCGAAGTTGTGGCAGCTTAAATACAAGAGGCACCTCAAATGTCACACTCAAAGTTCTGAAATGTCCCATCGCTACAAAAATACATTTTGTAACGCTTCAAACGCATTTGTCACACAGAGGCGGTGTGAGGGAGATCGAGTCATATGTTAAGGTGAGTGAGTGAGCGGTTGAGATGCTCGTACCTCATTACTCATACGCTACAATCGACACGACATTTTTTTTTAACAGAAAGGCAAATGAGTATGCAAATGGGCACAGGCTCGAAAAACCGCAGCGTCCGTAAAATAAATTAAATAAAGAAAAAAGAGATGAAAATATATTTAAAAAATATATTTTTAATTTATAACTCAAAGTAACTCTTTAATAAAAATAGGTTGATTTGAACTTTGAGGATACATTACATACAATTTTTAAAATAAAATAAACGTGATTAATTAATTAATATTTTGGCCAATCACTGGTCCTGGTGGTATAGCTTACCCTACTCCTTATTTTCCTAAATACTTAATTTATATTTATTAGATTAGATTAGAGTTCGTCTCACGAAAGAAGTCTCGCAGCCGCGGCGCCACGATCATGCGACGGAATGGTGATAGCCCTTACTTTTATTAAACAAAATCATTAAAATTCCAACTTCACCTTGTAAAATATATTTTTATAATATAATTTCGGAATGTTCCGCCAGAATAGGTAACAATACTTTAAACATCGGAATAATTAGCAACCATATTATACGATTACAATCTGTTCACTTAGTTCAGTTTATTCCCACGGGACCTCTTTCGTGACACTGACTCTAAGTGTACATTCAAAGCATCAACGTAGTACGTAACATAGGTATTTAAGTTTTAGCGCCAAAATTTGACTATGGAAATTATATACAAAGACTATCTGTGCCCCGCGGCTTGTGACGCGCGAAACGTGACGTCCAAGCGCAAGTAATAAGTAGTGTTTGTGCATGTTTTTATGCATGAGTAATTTTTATATGGTTTGAGTATTTTATTGCATGTTTTTGATTATGGAAATATGGCTGGCTCTGATGAAGAAGTCTCTGGAAAGGTGTTCCAAAGGCAATATTTTACCGACTTAAAAAATTACAAGGCTAAATGTAATATATGTGCAAAAGTGATGTCTTATAAAGAAGGTGGTCCTTACAATTTAACTCGGCACATAATATCAGAACATCCCAGCTTGTTTTTTGCAGCTGAACAAAGTAATATCAATAACGATGACGGATCAGCCTTCCAACTCTAACTCAAAATTACATTTTTCTTTTTTCCCTACAATGCCTGCTAGTGCTAGCCCTGCGCATCCTTGAAAATGCGCCAACAGAATCGAAATTATTAAATATAGTCCCAACATTAGCAAAACCAGTCAAAATAATTAGTACCAAATTAACGCAATTTTTTAAACCACTTTCCGCAAAAAAAAACTGAGCAACTAAACAGAAATTTGATTGAGCTTATTGCAAAAAACTATTTACCACTTAACATCGTAGAAAGCAACACATTCCGCAAATTTATTAACGAACTAAATTCAAATTACTCCATACCTTGTCGCATAACAGTATCGAATGCACTATTAATAAATTACTAAAATATCGAAAAACAAAAAGTAATGAAATGTCTAGAAGAGACCGATTTTATTTCTCTAACGACAGATGGATGGACTTCAAAGCCAAATGAACATTACGTTTCACTAACAGCTCACTTTCTCAATAATAACACTGTATTAGTGTGTGCACAGCAGAAAATCCGAAAAATGAAATATTACGAATGTGCGAAGACTGGCAAATAACTAAGAAAATTGTAGCCATAACAACAGATAATGCTAATAATATAAAAGCAGCCGTAAGGCTTTTAAAATGGAGACAAATTCCTTGTTTTGCCCATACGTTAAATATAATAGTCCAGCGGTCATTAGAAGAAATTAAACCTACACAAATTAAAATAAAGGCTATATTTGAACATTTTAGGCTTGTGTGTAAAACATGCAGAAGCAATTAGAGGAAAAGAAGTTGTAGCTAAAACAAGACGTTATAACCCGATGGAATTCCACCGTGCAGACATGTCTGCTTGAGTATTATAAACCAAAAAGAGTAGTATGTCGATGAGGCAGGCGTGTTGAGAGTAGGTGGTCAACTTGATAACGCTTCTCTTAACTATGAAAAGAAGCATCCCGCC
>DWAC01000008.1:0-12547 GCA_018237905.1 Curetis bulis | reverse complement strand
GCCGATTTTCTGTGAGAGGGTGGTACTATTCCGGTCGACTACACGACGTGCCACTACAATTAATAGCAAGGCTCTACCAACCATAAAACCGCCTAGCAAACGCGTTAGTGGTCCTAGATGGTCCGAGATTACGTGTCTTTGTGTGCGTTACTCCAACGTGTTTGTATAGAGATGAACTTCTGTTAGTATTATTTTGTGCTAAGGTGCGGAAAGTCAACTTGTTGATTTGTCCACTGTTTTTTTGTTCACATTGTATTTGAAAGGGGATTGGTTTCAGTGATGTAAAGGAAATTGTTGGACAAATAAAGGTTGGCTTTTTTGCCGACTTCAAAAAGGAGGAGGTTATCCATTCAATACGTATGTATGTAATATTCTTAGAATTGCAAGATATTCACACAGGACAATCTATTACGGCTTCTGAGCAAATGTACAAAATTTCGTAAGTGTATGTATGTAAGTATGTATGTATGTTTGTCCGTGCATACCTCCGAAAGTACGCATCCGATTGCGACCGTCCTATTTTTATTGGCTTGTATATACTCCAACTTAGGGAACAGTGTAAGTTTCATCGAAATCAGTTCAGTAGTTTTTAATATAGAGACTATTTTTTGTAACCAGCCGTCATAACGCATCGGTCTGGTTTATGCATATGTGCTGTCATAATTTTCAGTTTTTTGGAGTCGGTTAAATTTTTTAAATCTATATATAAAAACAAACCCGTAATGTTCGAACTCTAATAAACGCGGGAACGGCTGGCAAATCCGAAACCCAGCAGCGCAGATTGACACCAGGGAACGCGGACGATTATTCGGCTCCCAGCACTCTCATCGGATAAAACTTAGCAGGGGTAACTGATACCTGACTTTCCTATAAAATGGTAGTGATTCCCCGAGGCGGTTAGCTCTACCACGACTATATTATACAAAACCGCGGATCACAGCTAGTAAATATTTACAAGACTGTCAGTTAAGTCTTACTTTAACGAAATATATTTAAGAAATATATCAAACAACAAAATTAACATTAGTAAATTTATTCATCATACAAGTGCTCAGGATTCGAACCCGGAATCCCCGGACGCAAGAAACACCGCTGAGCTAAAGTGCTATACTAATTCTCTACGCATTATTTTGAAGTGCGCGATCCAAACATTTTTTAACAATATGAATTATATTTGAAATTTCAACATTTTATGGAAGAAATTCGGTAGTCTATATATTAAACCTAGTAATAAGTTATTCACATGTCAAAAATAAACAGACGAACGAACACACAAACTTTCAGTTTCATAGTATTAGTAGGTCATTTATTTACATTTAGGTGCGAAACCTTGCCAAATTGCAATAAAATGTGCTTATCAATTCATCAATTTTCATGTGACCTTTCGGCTCAGTAAAATTAGAACTTGTACATTCTAATTAAAAAAAAAAATTCTTCTTCTTTTTTTTATAATGGTAATATTTGTTATGTAACTACAAACAAGTGAATATGCTAATTCGTTTAATTGAAATCATACTTGAAAAAAAATATGTCAAGGTAATTTAAATTAAAATAAAAAAATTACACGTAATTCCCAATTTTTCCACTTTAAAACACTTAAAACACTTTCAGGTTCACTGCACTCCAAAATTATCGCATAATTTTTGATAAAAATAGAATTAAGTCTTTTTACGCATGCGTAGTGTCACGATTTGGTTTCTAGACTGAATGTATAAACCGTGCTCGTGAATAACCGACTAAATTAGAAGGTCACATAGCCCCACTAACAATTCACCGTGTACACAACTTCCTAATTTATTCGTATTGTGTCACACGTATTACCCTATCAAAATAAAAAGCGTTTATTTTAAAGTTGTTCAAAATGATTGAATGTATATTTAATTTGTATGTATAATGTTGAGGTGTATTCTGAAGTCACGCGGTGAGTTTGTCTATTATACCTATTTTTAACTGCATTTCGTGTCGCAAGCCAAACTGAAAATGTCAGATGCGTTCTATTTTGTTTGTTTTCGTTTTAACCGACTGAAAAGTGGGAGGTACATAAAACGTGCGTGTTTTTTTTTTTTTTTTTAATCTTTATTTAATGAGCTTATTCATACATGAATATGTCGCTCAATTTAATTAACTTACTAATAGTGACAACATCTTTACAAAAAAATAACATAGTACATATAGAACACAATTTATAGAGACATCACATAACCACACCCACACGCACACACTCAGGCATACACACATACATACCGGCACACATAAAAAAAGTTATAAACATTTTCCAAAGCATACGCTTAGATACCTTAGAAATAAATATAAATACAAAGGCACTGTCAATGGCGTAATTGGGCGTGGAAATCAAACTGATCATGTTCTGCCAAAGAGTGTCAGCTGAAATTCACCCGTAAAAATTGAGAGAAAAGAACAAAATGTATGTAATCCAAAACCTGCGTTGATAAAAGCACACGTGCTGAAAGGTCAACCAGTCTAGGGAAAAAAATCAACAATCGTACCAAGTAAAAAGAATTAAGGTTCAAATAAAAATAGGCGTCAAATAATTATATTATGAGATGCATGATCTCTCTTTCCGAAATATTTCGAAAACCATGTTGCGTATAAAAACATGTTTGGTATAATTAAAAATCAAAGCGTTGAATTCTTCAAATATCATTAGCATAAACGATTAATTTCGGTAATATTTCGGCTTTAATGATTCGTCGTATTAATTGCTCTCGAAACTTCTTTTAAGATTTAAAATCAAACAATTTAATTTAGATTTACAAAGGTTTACATTATTAACATTTACCTATATTTATTTACCTTTATTTCCAAATTCATTGAAAATTACCATGAAAGCAATACACAATTTAAAAAAAAGAAATGCAGCAGTATACACTACCAAGGTTCCTAAGTATTTGCAAAAATATTCAACATGCTGTGCAAAGTTTACGTAGTTACCATGCAGAATAAAAAATAATCGTATAAGTTAAAGTATATTACGTTTTCACATTAATTAATTCTTAATAATTATTATCAAAAAAATACATAAAACTTTGAAAGAAAACCAACATAAATGAAAAGTAAGTAAGTATTTAATTTGCAGGCGACGCCATGACAGAACACAGTATCAAGTAAACACTTTATTTACCCATTCACTACAGTATATAACATACGAAACCGGATATTTAAGAGAAACGCTCACTCAACGCCTTAGGGAGTCCGGATTATCCGCGTCTATCCGGATATACCCGGCTATCCGGCTCGAAGGCCCATCTGATTAATCACATATCAACTAACAGGGCTCAGCTTTCACATTAAGCCCAAATGAATTTCGTTTGAAAATTTCTTACTAATCTTTTAATCGGACGGACAAATCCATGAGAGCATTAATGAGATTAGACGGTCTAATCTAGTCTAGAATACATTACATTAATGTTTATCTTTTTTACTTTTTTAAAAAGGAAATTTTTATGTATTCACTTTTTCAAGCTTTTATTCAACTTGCTTTATGAGTATTTTGCAAGGTGTATTTTAGTCATTTAAAAATCGAATTTGTTAGTTGAATGCTGGTTTGGTTCTAATGACATTTTTTGGTACCGACTTACGATGGTCTAAACTCTAATAGACTGGTTTGGACAAGGTTTTAGGATGCTCAGAGATTACTTTAGATGACGACACGACTCCTTAATTCGTGTATACTGATTAATCAGACTTATAAATTATGAGAACTAAAATTGTTAAAGAGACACATGATGACGTAGTGTTTTAATCTTTACAGTCTGCGTATCACATTGAA
Organism: Curetis bulis; assembly: GCA_018237905.1. NCBI lineage: Eukaryota > Metazoa > Arthropoda > Insecta > Lepidoptera > Lycaenidae > Curetis > Curetis bulis. The sequence continues at coordinate 8,757 of DWAC01000008.1, read as the reverse complement.
TTTAATTATTAGAGTTCAAACAATTAGGAAACTAGTCATATCAGTTAGTCTTATTTTGTTATTTAGCAGTCACCGACGGTGTTTTCAGACTTGAAAAATGTTAAGTTTCGCTACTTCTTATGGACAAATGCTTTCAATAGTCAGTTTTTATTTGAATAGTCCATCATGCCTCACCGGCAGTCCGGCATGCAAAAAAAAATAAATAAAATATAATAATAAACATTATTAGACCTACATTTATAATTACACACATTGTTACCTAAATTGTTGTGAACATGATAATACCTGACTAATGTTAATAAGTGAAAATGCATGACAATAATATATTAATTTCATACAATGACTGACCACTACTTCTATTCATTTGAGTGTTGCAGTTGTACAAGGTAAGTGTATAATATAATAGATTAGTGACTCTGGAAAAGATTTAATAATATGCAATTGAATTGTTATAAATAAAGTAATGTCACAAATCTTGATGTCATTTGATATAAATATGTCATATTCCTATTTTAATACATTAATGCAATTAATTAATAAATAAAATAATTAACAAATATAATGTCACAATAAGATTAAAATAAATGTCAAATAATACCTATAGCTATCACAAAATTTAATGTCCAATTCATATTTCAATATGTCAATGTAATTAATTATTGAATAAAATAATTAACAAATATAATGTCACAATAAGATTAATATGAATGTCAAATATAACAATAGAAAAATAATGTCCAATTCATATTTTAATATGTCAATGTAATTAATTAATAAATAAAAAATATAAAATAATATAATGTCACAATAAGATCTAAATAAATGTCAAATAATACCTATAACTATCAGAAAATTTAATGTCCTATTCATATTTCAATGTAATTAATTAATACATAATAAATAAATATAATGTCACCATAAAATTTAAATAAATTAATCTAAGAACTCTTGAATATTGTATAGAACTCTTTGGATTAGCCATTTTTTTAATATTTTCCTAAAGCGTGGCATTGGTAACTCTCTTATAATTTTCGGTATTCTGTTAAATATCTTCACACACATAAAGTAGCCGCTATTGCGAAAAATAGTACATCGGCTAGACGGTACTAACAATCTTGTTGGATCTCTTAATCCTAATTGTGTGTTATCTCGTGCAGCTTGAAACAAATATGAATATGTTTTGACAAATAACGCAATTTCTAATATATATATACCTGTAAGTGTGAGTATATTATTATTCTTAAATATCGGGCGACATGAATCCATAGGATCGGCATTAAATATTGCTCTAACGCATTTTTTTTGAACAATGAATGCTTTATTAGCATCAGTTGAATTGCCCCATAGTACTACTCCATATTTTAGATTCGAAAAAACATATGCATAATAAGCTGTGAGAGCAGCTTCTTTGCTTATTGTGCGTCTTAATTGTCTTATAACATAAACATATTTGTTCAATTTTGAACAAATATTTTCAACATGACATTTCCAGTTACAAAACTGGTCTAGGTGTAATCCTAGAAATTTTATGTTAAGGCTTTCATTTATTAAAAGGCCATTGTAATTAATCTTTAGTTTTAAACGTTTAGTGTTGTAATGCGAGAATTGTATCAGTTTGGTTTTGTCAATATTTGCTCTTAAATTATTGGATTCCATCCAAGAGAATACTCGTTCTACTGTTGAATTTAGTGTGTTATTATAATTTAATTTGTCTGTTAATGGTATAAGAATAGATATATCGTCAGCAAATAAGTAACATTTTGCATTTAATACTTTAGGCAAGTCATTGATAAAAAGTAGAAATAATAAAGGCCCTAAAACGCTTCCCTGAGGAACACCATTATTATTAAATTTTAAATCAGACTTATAACATTGTATTTCTTTATTTTGATTACCTCTATACACTTCAACGTATTGTCTTCGATCTCGTAAATAACTATAGATCCAGTCATACGCTGGACCTCTTATTCCATAGCGGTCACATTTTTGTAAAAGGATACTATGCGTTACCAAGTCGAAAGCTTTCGACATATCGAAGAATACGGCACTAACAGGTATTTTCCTATTTATAAACTCTGTGTAGTTTTTTACCAAGCAAAAGGCAGCTAATGTTGTGGATTTATTTTTTTGAAATCCATATTGATCTTTACTCAGTATATGGAATGTGTTTATGAAACCTATTAATTTATTATATAATGATTTTTCAAAGATCTTAGAAAATATGGATACTAATGTAATAGGCCTGTAGTTATTGAGGTCGTCTTGCTTACCCTTTTTATAAAGAGGTTTAATTACAGATGTTTTTAGTCTTTCAGGGAAAATTCCCTGCTGAAATGACTGATTAACTAAATAAGTTAGTATGGGAGATATAACATCTGCACATCTCTTTATAATCATGGTCGATATTGAATCGAATCCTGTTGATGAGGTGTTATTTAGTTTATTAATTATATTTTTTATTTCAGTCTCAGTAATAGGTGTCAGGAAAATAGTGTTATTTATTGTATCCAGATGAGATTTATCATACGAATTATTAAACTTAATTATATTATTGTTATTATTAGACAAAGAAATGTAATAATCATTGAAGGCATTAGCAATCTTTAAGGGATTTTGTATGGTTTCTTTGTCTGTAGTAATAAGACTTATTTCATTTTGGGGGGAACTTTTATATGTTTTGCCTTTAATAATATTCCAGGCTGCCTTAGTTTTATTCTTAGAACCACATATGTATTTGAAGTGAACTTTACGTTTAGAACAGTAAATACACTTCTTTAATATATTACTGTATTGCCTGTATTTTTCTTTTAAATTGGATTGTCTATATTTATAGCACGCGTAACGAAGTTTTCTTTTTTCCTCACATGAGATTTTAATTCCTTTCGTTAGCCAATTTATAGAAGAATTACACGATCTAATTCTGATTTTGAGTAAAGGAAAACATAGATTATAAAATAAACAAAATAAATCATGAAAAAAATTGAAACTAGCGTTAAAATCTGGTTCTTCGACCACATCAGACCATGAGATGCTAGCTAGGCACTCATTAAATTTTATAATATTTTCATTACAAAATTGCCGCCTAAAAATAAAGCTATGACTTTTTGGGGAGCATTTATTCATTTTTATTTCTAGCATCTGACAGGTGTTGTGATCTGACAGATAAAGATGATCAACACTACCATTAGCATTTTCGAGGTTACTGGCAATATTGTCGATACAAGAATTTTGTCTTGTGGGAACATTTATGTGTAGTGTAATATTATAATTATCTAAGATACTTTTAAATTCTTGTGATGTTTTATTTTTAGTTAAAGTATCGATATTAAAATCGCCTGCCAGAATAATGTTTTTTTTGTTGTGTAGAGTAAGTTTATACATCAGCTTTTCTAGTTTATTGAAGAAAACAGCAACGTCAGAGTTAGGCGTACGATAAATACATATAACATATACATTGAATTCAGGGATATCAACACCACAACATTCAAATGAACAACTGGTAGTAATTTTTGTACATAGTTCTAAGTTAACAAATTTAATATTATTTTTAACTAAAATGCAAACCCCACCCCTTGCTTGAGAATCTCTGCAATACGTAGTGGCCAGTTGATAGTTACGCAATGTTATGAGGCATTCATCACCTTTTTTAACAAAAGTTTCACAAAAACACAAAATTGCCATTGTCATATCCCTGTTATAATAATCCTGCAAACAAACATCAATTATGTCTAATTTATTTAACAACCCGGCAATATTTTGGTGAAATACATAATATAAATCATTTTTATTACAATTATTAGTCACGAAATAACGATATATCAGGATTTGAATAATCTTTGTCTACAGTTTTTTCCAATTTATTAACAATTTTAAAATAATAGGGAATTGTGCCTTTGGGATACTCATTGTTTATATTATTTGTCTGGTTGCTTAGTATTTTATTGTCTTTACACAATTTAAAATTTCTAGAAGATATTTTAACAGGCCAATTTTTTCGTATTATGAAGTTATTGTTATAATAACATGTGTCTATGTGAATATTGATAGCGTTACAGATATTTTTGAGATAATCAGACTTTGATGAATACATGATTTTTTGTGTCTCTATAAAATTACAATTTTTCTGATTATAAATAATTTGCTTAATAAGGTTATTCAATTTGTGTTCATTAAGATGATTATTTCTAAGTACACGAAGTATAGTAATATGACATTTGTCATGATATTTTATAAAATATGACAACTCTAAATTTATTGTTGAAGGGTTATTATCATGTTCACCAACACATATAACAATACGATCTGATTCTTGAAAATTAATTTTGTAAGACGGTTTTAATATGTCCGCTGTGGATGCAAAGGGCTTAGTAATGGAAGAGATTTCGTATTTTTCATATAAATTTGAAATTCTGGATGATGCTAGTTTAGACGCCAATCCTGTGCATTGCCTTCCGCCGAATATGTACAATTTTTTCTTCTTTTCCGTATTTATATTATATCCTACTATTTTGTCATCATTTTTTCCGTGCTCTAATGTAATGTTATGATTTATCTCATTAGTTATATTTATCAAGGAAAGTTTAGGTGTAGTGACAGAATCTTCTATAAAATCTATTTTCCTCTTGGCATCTAATGATTTTTTGATAGTACTCTTTCTTCTACTACATTTACTGCTGCTGTTAGGTTCATTGTAAATTTTATTTAGTATATTAATTTTCTTTTCCAACTCCTGTATATGTCGTTTTAATTCATTGTTCTCAATTATAAGCTTCTCGATTTCCTGGTTTGCGCTCTCAAGTTTTATTTGTATGTCATGAAATTTTATTTGCAATTCATCAATGTCATTGTATCCCGTTGATAAGTCCGGTAAGCTTTTAGTCTCAGAGTCAGAGTTCAAGGTTATGAATGATGAGTTTAGCGAGTTAGGTAAACTTTTATTGTTATTCTTTCTTAGCGTAATATATTCACTATCCATTTTTATTTATATTATATATGTATAAACAATTTAATATACTTATTCTTAATATTATTATTTAATAGTTAATATGTTAAAATAAAATTAGGAGACTTTTTTTTTTAGAGCTGCAACACTGATGTAGTAAGTATCTTATATTATCTATATATAATAATAATTTAGAGAACGATACCCTTGTTTTGCCTCAAAATATGCTGCGACTTCTCATAATATTTTTTTTAATTGATCGTATTGATTATCCATTTACCATCGCCAGCCAGAGATTCGTCTTCTAAGCATGGACAATAAAATAAATTAATAGTCTCTTTCTGGCATCTCATACATAGGTATAGAGTGTAGTGTTATAGGCCATAAACCCCTTAACGAGGAGGGTTTCTGACGACCACTGTCACTAATAGGGAACGCCGTCGTTCCCTATTAGTTCTCCTTTACGAAGCACGAAGTGAAAGGTTTTAATTTGACGTAGGAATTCGACTACCCACTGAGTCGCTACCTCTCTCAACACATATTGAAAAAAAGTGAAAAAATAGTATATTCAGCAATTAACAGATTTAAACCTTGCAAACGATATAGTCGCCTTTCATTTTGGCTCGAAAGTCGAAACTTACGATTTCGCATTATTAATGAATTGATTATGCACTATCATCGCCAGAGATTCATTTTGTTAAGCAAGGACCATTAGAATTAATGAATATTCTGTCTCTTTTTCTGGCAACGTTACTCATGAGGTATACCTCATCAGTAAGGCTCCCATGATCTCATACATATTATAGGTGGTTTAGGCCATAAATCATCTACGCGAGCCCATCAGATTTGGAGGTTTGCTGACGATTATGATGATACGTTCGATAGATTAACATTCTCTTCGTGGTGCTCTAACTGATTTTTAATTTGACTTAATTTAAAAAAAACATATTGGTAAATTCGTCCGGGTTCTATTTTTTATTTGAAAATAGAACCTTTCGGTCCGAAGTCGATTTTTGCTACACAAATTAACAGATTAAAAAGATTCTTTTTCAAACTAGCAAGCGATGTTATAGTATCCGTTCGAAACCTGCTGCTAATACATAATACATTCTACTAGAGTATTAGTGAATTAACCATCGGTAACCAAAGAGGTTCATCTTGTTAAGCAAGGACAATGAAATGTAATCAATTGAAAGCGAGCGTGCAAGTCCTTGAAAGCAGTTCCCACGAGTGAATGGTGGTTTACGTAAATCATTGGTACAACGTGTTCATTACTGTTACTATGTAGCGACATTTTTTCACCTATCTACGCGTATTTATCTGCATATTACGTGTATAATGAATTGATGGTTGGTAGAGCCCTGCTATGATGACTTACGGATCCGAGACATGGTCGTTTACTGTTAGCCTTATTAATAAGCTCAAAGTCGCTCAGCGTGCTATGGAAAGATCTATGCTTGGTGTTTCTCTACGAGATAAAATTCGAAATGAAGAGATCCGTAGGAGAACTCGGGTAACCGACATAGCCCTTAGAGTTAGCCGGCTGAAGTGGCAATGGGCAGGCCACGTAGCACGAAGAACCGATGGCAGATGGGGAAGTAAGGTTCTTTCGTGGCGACCACGAACTGGAAAGCGAAGCGTTGGAAGGCCCCCCACGAGATGGACTGACGACCTGGTCCGAGCCGCGGGAACTAGGTGGATGCACATCGCTCAGGACCGTGAACGTTGGCGGCAGGTGGGGGAGGCCTATGTCCAACAGTGGACGCTTACAGGCTGAATGGATGGATGGATGGATGGATGTCTTTTTCCCCTATTTTGTATTAATTTCTGTTTATTGGTACCTCATAATATCAAAATGATTGTGTTGCCACAGTCTTAAATCTTCTTACCTGGAAGAAGATCGACGAACTAACTGAAGTTTCTTTTATTAATTATCTAAAAGAAACTCCAGTTGACTTCAGTATTTTTTCCATTTTCACAGAGTCAACAAACCTCCGGATCGTATCCGGGTCGGACGCGCACCTGGGTTAGCACCCTCACCAGGTCTCCCTGCATATTAATTATTTATTGCTTTCTTTCAGAGTCGGCAAACTCCCGGATCGTATCCGGCTGGGATGCCCTCCCGGGGCAGCATCCTCACCAGGTGTCGCTGCGTATGGTGAGCCTGCTGGGCGCGGTCACCGGCTGCGGAGGTTCCATAGTCCACCGGGAGTGGATCGTCTCCGCCGCTCATTGTACCGCCGCGTAAGTCTGCTTCACATTGATTTCATGTTCTTCATTCATTCACGATTCATGACCTCTCTTTATGATTCATCATTCATGATCTTTATCATTGATTGCACGTCTGCTACAGAGTAAACTTTGAAACACAGAAAAAAGGAAAAACTAAAGTTTCTGTCTGTGATTGCCAGTCAAACGTTTTACATCCAACCAGCATGCAAGTCACCAAGCAAATTGATTAACGTGGTCTAAGTCAGTCGGACACCTGCTACTTCAGCGTTTTCAACCTTGTCGGTTCATTGCTAAGACGAGACTTGCAATTTGCAACTAGCTTATTTTAGCTAGTTAATTTTAAGACCCGTCTGCTCCAGCGACGATCGACCCTGGAAATTAATCCTAAACTCATGGTAAATACCTTTTCCAGACAAGTCACCGTGGTGGTCCGCGCTGGTCTGGTCCACCTGACTCGCCCGGAGATCATCACTGAGACCACGGAGTTCTACAACTACCCCACCTTCAACGTGAATACGCCGCTCGTGGTACAGCCCAATGATATATCGCTCGTGAAGCTGCCCAAGCCTCTCGTGTACTCAAGTAAGTAGCCTCTAACTTCCATCCACACGACCTAACTTATATCAACGTAGTTCAATAACTACCCTCATTCAAACTCCAAAGTGAACAAACCGCTCGAGATACAGCCCAATGATATAACCCTCAATCTGGCCTCAAGAGGCCCAAGCCTCTCGTGTACCTACTCAATTCGTATTCGTATATATCGTAGTCGTCGTATTACTTTTAGGACCTATCGATAAGTCACCAGTTTCGAAGATCATTAAGATGAACAGTAATCCACAACTCTTTCGCCTTTTTCATGAAAGTCGATACGACAAAACAAATAAATATACCAGCAAGATTATAAAGAAAGCTCATGATGCTTACAGATGTGACTTGTGTTTTTATGAATAGGAAGATGCAAAATAAGATTAGATCGTAGTTTGAAGATAATTAGAGGTCCTGGTTACTTGCAACTTCTAGGAAGAGAGAGGAAGGTGTCTAGAAAAGGTCGATGTGGGGAAGAGAATAAATTATCTTGATCAGATCTAAGAATCTTATGACAATTTTGTCACAGATATTTATAATTATATTTTTCCAACAGACAACGTCCGTCCTATCCGTATCCAGCCTTCTGTAGATGAATTCAGAAATTACGATGAATCAATAGTATACGCCAGCGGCTTCGGCAGAACTTGGACTGGAGGTAAAAACTTATTTTGACTATACTTGTTTTGTCTCTTCAGCCTTGGATAACAGCTTGTAGGTATTTACACTATTTTATTGTTCATCAGGTAGCACATCAGAGTCTCTACAGTGGGTGTACCTGCGTGCTGTGTCCAACCCGTCCTGCCAGAGTCTATTTGGTTCGCTCATCACAGCCAACACCGTCTGCGCTCGATTCTACAACGTGACGTCACAATCTATCTGCCAGGTAGATAAAGATTCATACATTTTTCATTAAGTCTCCTAGAATTCCGTAGTTGATAAAACTACGGAATTCTAGGTCTGTCTTGAGGCACTCCAAACCTGTCGAAGTAAAA
>DWAC01000007.1:0-12699 GCA_018237905.1 Curetis bulis | reverse complement strand
TTAATAACAACCAACACTGACTATCACAAGACTTCCGTGCACTGCAAATGTTAACGAGCGAATGTCCTGAGTTTACTAAGTACCCTCCTTATATAGGCTTCCGCCGAATATTCGATGACGATGTATGGAGACTCCTTACACGGCCTCTCCTGACGTTGGGTCGTCCTCGACCCAAATCTTTTAAATTTTGCTCGGGCCCGCCACTGGGGAGGTCGGTGAGTTTACATCTACGTTGTCATCAAGTAAAGGCATGGACAGATTGGCCGAAGGAGCGGGCTCCGTTGGCATAGTGTCCTCATCATTATTAATTTCATCTAAAATAGAACAAAATCATTACTAACGATTTAGAGAAGCTTAGAAGCACTCAACCTTACAGTCCAATCATCCTGTCCGCAGTCAATTAATTCATACATCGTCTTTCGTAAATATTGCTCATGTATCAAACATACATCATTCTTAAAAGTAACATACATCATTCTTAAAATCTAATGCGCATATTCCTGTTTGGTATCCGAGAGCTCATATTATGCTTCGCCTTCCTTATGTGTCTTCAACGTTTTGTTACCAATAAACCCTGTAAAATGGTCCTAGACCCACTCGTATGAGTGCATTCCACACGCAGATTGTATTCAAACGTGTGAAGCTTCCCGGCACACATGTCTACAGACGTGCCGAGGCTTCTCAATACGCTGACCTCAGCCAAACGTATCGAGGCATCTCAACATGCAGAATAAATCATACAAGTGAGGAATACGTAACAAGGGAGTAGTCATCCATAGCTCACCCTTCAGGTTCACTATAGGAATACGTATATCTTTCAACAAAGATTAACATTACTTAATCTCAAAGAAGGCAGCACATGTCTCAGGGGTCCACTCACCCCGCCACGACACCATACATTGTGCTGCAGCTTGCGTGGTGTTGCCATAACTGCCGCTGAGCAGTCGTAGGTCGTAGCAGTATAGCGTCCACTATGGTAGAACTTCAACCACCTTATAAGGACCACGCATGCCGGAATCAAGTTTACCTGCCGACTGAGAATTTTTAATAACAAACACCAGGTCACCAACGTTGAACTGGCGCGGCGGACATCGTCCTTGGTTAACTCGCTCGTCTTGGCTGTCTTGGTTACGTTGAAGAAGCTCACGGGTTCTACTCCTTGTAATTTCACGCAGGGCTTCCCTGTTAGGAGCCGCACCTTCGATTGCTACATCTCGTACCAGTGCTCGAACCACGGGAGTTGTTGATTCTGTGCCTATCAGAAGATTCAAAGGGGAAGCTCGCGTTGTCTTCTGTTTTGTGATATTTAGCACTAGTTGTAGTTTCCATAACGTCTCCGGCCACTGTTGATTTTTGTGGTTGACTTGAATGCGTAACATGTTGAGCAGAGTCCGCATGTACCGCTCCGCCTGACCATTCGACTGATGCATCTCTGGCGTGATGTAATGTAGATTGCAACCCAATTCGTTGATCCATGTAACAAATTCATTGGATTCGAACATGCGTCCTTTGTCGGTAACCATAAGTTTAGGCACTCCGAACAAAGAGATAGCCTGAGTCATGACGCGTTTAAGTTCCATGGAATCTTGTCGGTAAATAGGATAAAGAAGTGTATACTTCGTAAAAGCGTCCACAATAAGAAGGATGAACTTATACCCTTCTGAGACAGGTAAAGGTCCCAAGGCGTCAACGTGGATTGTGTCAAATGGATTATCGGGTTTTTCCCAAGAAGTTATAGTTTGTAAAGGAGCTCGGGGAACTTTTTTTTGAGAAATGCACACAAGACAATGAGAGACATATTTGGAAACAAATCGCCTGAGACCAGGAAACCAGAAATGTCTGAGAATAAGGTCAAGAGTTTTCTCTGCGTTAATATGTTCATGGTCGTCATGAAACACTCTCAGTAGACTGAGACGATGACCTTTAGGTATGTAGCAAAGCAGCCTTGGATCTTGACCTATCGGTACATATTTGTAGTAAAGGACTCCATTTTGAACCTTATAACGATCGGTGTCTAACCTTCCATCCTGAAGTTTTTCAATAAGATCTCGAGTTTCAGTATCCGCAGTCTGTGCGATCTGAGCCCAGTTACGGGGTCTTGAGATTTGATTGACACAAGCAGGGTTGCGACTTAAGTAGTCAGCATGGGGTAGCATTACTCCTTTACGATATTCAATGGAAAAATTGAAATCTTGGAGGTACATCCACCACCTAGCAACGCGGGGCAGAAGATCCTTTTTACGCTCGGTTGATTTAAGCGCATTGCAGTCGGTAATTACCGTGAATTTTAGGCCAATCAAATAATGCCGAAAGTTACGAAGGGCCTTGACGACAGCAAGGGTTTCCAATTCGTAGGAATGGTAATTAGCCTCTGCTCCCTGAGTAGATCGACTAAAATAAGCCACTACATGCTTCTTTGAGTCGGGATGAATTTGTAAAAGGACAGCGCCATATCCAATACTGCTAGCATCGGTATGGACTTCAGTTTGGAGGTCTGGATTGAAGATTTTGAGGACTGGTTCGCTAGTTAATTCTTTGATTAGATCTAGGCGAATTGACTCACATTCAGGGGTCCAATTAAACTTAACATTTTTACGAGTGAGAAGAGCAATAGGGGCAGTCTTAGAGGCATAATCTTTTATGTACTTTCTAAAATAACCTGCCAGACCCAAAAGTTGACGTACTTGTTTAACATTTACTGGTGGCATGGTATTAACTAACGCCTCCACTTTTCGAGGACTCGGCCTAACCTGACCTTGAGTTATAAGTCTACCCAGATATTCAACTTCCGTAACCAGGAACGAACATTTGCTCAAATTTATGGAAAAACCGGCTTTTGTGAGGGTTCTGAGTACTCTACGTAAAAGTTCAATTCCCTCATTTACAGAATTACTAAGAAGGAGTACGTCATCAACGTAAACTAATACGTTCCCCTCATTTATGTGTGCGCGGAGGGTGTTATTAATTATCCGCTGATAAACTATTGGAGAATTTGCTAAGCCATAAGGCATCTTGACATATTCAAAGTGTTCCTCAGGCGTCACAAACCCCGTTAAATGAATGCACTCCTCCTTTATGGGAATCTGGTGGAACCCCGTCGCCATATCAAGACAGCAAAAGAACTTATAGACACCTAACCTATCAATGTGGTCGTCAATTAATGGAAGAGGGTAACGATCCTTTACAGTGACACGATTTAGAGCCCTAAAATCTACACAGAGTCTATCTGACCCATCACGTTTTCTTACAAGTATTATTGGACTCGCGTATTCAGAGTTAGAACGCCTAATAACTCCTTTGTCTAAAAGGTCTTGAGTTATTTCCCGTACTTTAAGTTTTTCAGAATATGAGAGTCGATATGGTTTGTAAACGACGGGTGCAAAATTGGTAAGCCTTATCTCCATCTCTCCTGTTTGGACAGTAGTCACGGCGGTACCCGTTATCAAAAATTGGGAGAATTCATTTATAACCGACATAAGGCTTTCCCGCTCTGCACCCTGTAAGGGTGTATTTACTTTAGATTGCTCAATTACCCCAATGGTACTAACCGCCTTATTAACTTTGTCATTGCGCGTGAGATATTGTTCATCTTTAGTTCGAATATAAGTAATCCCGTCGCGGTTCAAGACATCAGTTCCTATTATGACAGGGGCATTCATAAAAGGCGCTGGAATTACTACTAAATCTACTTCGATCGAAATGTCGCTAAACTCTACAGTGAGCGTGACGATGAAGATGTTGCAACTATCTCTTTATCACTAAGACCTTTCAACACACAGCGTTTCGGCTTAGGTTGACACGTAAAATACTTTAAAATATCGGAAGAAATTAGGGACACATCAAGGGCTCCACTATCGATGAGCACATCTGTTGGAATACCATCTATGATTGCGGAAGTAATGTCATTATTAGATACAAATTCAGATCTATAAGAACAAAGATTAACGTTACGGTGATTACGTTGTTCAGACTTAGCTTTAATAAAACATTTGTCCTCAGTGTGTCCTGGTTTCTTACAAAACGTACAAATGCTACTCGACGACGATTGAGTATTATAATTTAAATCAGAAGATGCTTTGGGGGGCTGGCTACTAGACGCACTAGTCTTAGGTTGCCTACAGACACGACTGACGTGGCCGAATCGGTTACAATTATAACATTTAGGGACAGACGTGCCACTTGACCTAACTTGGCTATGTTTCTTACGGTCTACTACCTTGTCCCGTCTTTCAGCTGAAGGTTTGGTATAGATTGAAAGGAATGAAACGATAGTGTCGGGAGTCAGGCTAGCATTAGCGGCTGCGGCTCGGACTTGTACATTATCAATACCACGTATTACTATGAGGGTTCTCAAATCGTCACTCAGCCCCTGGACTATTCTTAAACGCAACAAGGTACGACGAGCATATTCAGCGTAGCTAGAATATTTATCAGAAGTTCTATTCATTGCATCGAATAAAATGTTGGCATAATCTAATTTTCCTGGACAAAGAGGTTTGAACTCGCGTTTAAAATTAGTCCAAGTGCGGTCATTCGAGACCCATTCGCCTAACCAAACTCTAGCGTCACCCCGTAGACATGATGCCACACGCGATAAGCATTCGTGGTCGTTCCATCCGTTAACTTCGCGGGCGCGATCTACTTCTTCACACCAAACTTCGATATTATTAATCGATGGGTCAAAATTCGATACGTAATAATTTTGCGACCTTGAGGGTTGCATAGTTTTAATTGCTGCCATTAAAGCACTAGCGAGGGTAGACGCCTCAGAGCAAGGGAGACTAGATTCTACATGATTTTGTTGCGAACCAACGATATCGGACACGGGAGTCACAACTGTACGTAGAATATCGGTACTCTGTTTAGTAAGCGCTTTTATCGTTAGAACGTGTCGCGACAGGTTCATTTGTGCGCGAGCGCGATCTTGATCTCCTCCGACAGACACTACGAGAGCGGTCTCTTTTACACGATCCGCGCCTAACCAGAGTATGCGACCGACACACATCAGTACAGCGAGAATCACGTCGGTCTCGGACCCGCAAGCCATCCCGTGAGGTACGACCTCTATTGTTCGTATCGAGGTTCTGTCTATCGTCTCTACGATCGCGAGACTTTCGGAAAGCATGCCGTACTCTATTACGAGAATTACTATGAGAAGGCCGCCTCCGCGGACTAGGAGTTCTAGTACGTCTCATTATTACCGTTAAAATTAGCAATCAGACAAGAAAAATAACGAATAAAGTATAAAAAGATCAAAGTAAGCAGTAATTGTAAACAAAACTGAATTCAAAATTTAACGGTTTTCTTGTTTGCAACTGATTTGAAAAACATTGCAAATTTTCACTACTGTGGGCTATTTGAGTCCTTTATCCCACTTCTGATTTTAGCATCAAAAGTGGGATTTTATAAAAAAAATAACAAATGAACAATAAATCCGTTTATTTACAATTCAATTTAAAATTAATCACATCTAATCTATACATGTACAATCACCACATTTATTACAAAACAAATTACTGCTAACTTCAATAATTAAATAACAAAACTAATATCGAAATGGCTTACGTGACCTTAATAACAACCAACACTGACTATCACAAGACTTCCGTGCACTGCAAATGTTAACGAGCGAATGTCCTGAGTTTACTAAGTACCCTCCTTATATAGGCTTCCGCCGAATATTCGATGACGATGTATGGAGACTCCTTACAATATAATTATTTGTTATTAACGAATAACGATAGAATTATTTGTGATTTGTTTATTTGAGTGTTGGGTCTATCATTATTTAGGATTAAAGAGAGATTAAAGCATTCCTTTAAATAAAGTGACGTCACGGATGTCAAACTGTACTGGTCGTGTAAACTATTTATTGCAAAGATAAATATAATTAACAGTGTGTTTAGTATAAAAGTAGTGAAAAGTTACGTTGAACATTGCAATATATAACATTCATTGCGGATTTTGTGAAGTGTTCGGTGTATAAATGCAAAAAACGATATAAAAGAACTATCCGTGCGTGTTTGTGTCGTATCTACCCCGCTCTGCATAAAAACAAACCAAATTCGTGGTAATATCGTAGAAACATAATTAAGTTGTGTATAGACTGTTAAAAATATTAATTAGTGACAGTAATTATCATAATACATATAAAAGGAAAAACTTTGAAATAAAAATATAAACTGTACTAAGTTTTAATAATAGTTCTAATACTCAGCGCCATCTATTGAGTGGCTACCGTATATTACACGTTTCAAATAATATATTATTTTTAATATGCCTAAGTGCGGGGGCTGCGGAAAATTTCTGTCGTTGGCAGAAGCCGCTAAGTGTGAAAAATGCAAAGGTCTGTATCATCGACCTTGTGTCGGCGTGTCACCATCCGGGTCCCTGCCACACTCGTGGCTCTGTCCGGAATGTAAAAAGAACATTGCCCGGGATAACGCAGCTAACACCCCAGTTAGGGGACGTGATTTACCTGAGACTGTGAATAATAGCGAAGGGGGCTCGCTGAATATTAGAGCTGAATTGAAAAAAATTAAGGAGGAAATTCTTCACGAAGTTCGTAGTGAGTTCCGCTCCCTTCGTGAAGAAATCGACGACCTGCGATCCACCATGACGGGATATAATAGCCGCATCGATGCCCTCGAAGAACGAATGACAGCATTGGAAGCCGCGAACGTCAATTCTTCAAAAACCTCGAACCGAAATGTCGACGATGTTATCAAACAGCTGAAGTGTGAAATAAATGACCGGGATCAAGAGCTGCTCGGTAACGACATCGAGATTTCAAATCTGCCCGAATACAGTGGTGAAAATCCTACTCATACGGTTATGTTGATAGCGAAAAAACTAGGTGTTCCGCTTGAGCCGCATGATATTGCAACCGCCGAGCGTGTGGGGGCACGTCAAACAGCTGATCGGATGGTGGGGAGCGCCGTAGATACTGCTGCTCGTCCTCGGCGCCTCGTGGTGCGGCTCACGCGCCGCCAGCTGCGCGATGACCTGCTTCAAGGTGCTCGTGTGCGTCGCGGGGTGACCTCTGGTGACCTGGACGTGCCAGGACCCTCAAAACGGTTTTACTTAAACGAACGCCTGACAAGACAAAACCGGCAGTTGTTTCGTATGGCACGGGATGCCGGCGCTCGTTGTAATTGGCGTTATATCTGGACAAAACGGGGGCGCATATACGCTAGACAGAAACAAGACACCTCTGTATGCCTCATTCGCGGCGAGGATGATATTTTACGCATATTTGGCGCGGACGACTCTAGCCCTAATAAATAAAAATAAATTAAATAACACTTGTAAAAACTGTATGCCTGGATTCTTACATTACAATATAGCTATAACATACCTCTTTTGTTTCATAATTGTATTTTTTGTTTTTATATTTTCGTGTGTATGTCATATTTTGGTAAATTGTAGAAATAGTATTTCAATTATTAATGGATTGTTTTATTCCATGGGTGTGTCACGCAGAAGCATATTATCTAATATTGTATACAATCTCTCGGTAAAGTATTTACATTTAACAACGACTATAACAAAATATCATGATATATCATATATATTTAACTTTGTATTATTAATAATTGACGCTGTCAGTAGTTTTATAGGTATACATGCATTAGATATAGGTATTTTTTTAATATTAAATATATTTTTTCTATTGTATAACAGTTTTTACAAAATATATATTACACTTCTTAACACAAAAAGCATTTTGTTTAAATTATTTGATCTAATATTTAATATAACATATTTATTTTCCCTAGCAGTTCGGCTTGCAGTAATCGAACAGTTTTTTTATCTCCAATTAGGAAGTAGTAGGTTGTTACATTACGCCAATTTACTTTCGTACAAAGATTCTGTCAAAGTTAGTTATTGTTTTATTGCCTTGCTACAATTTATTAAAATACAAACACCTGCCATCCTGAATATGCACTTCAGTATAACTATAAAATGTTTCTTACAGCCTAATTTTTATTTTTACTTTTCATTCTCTCCTGTAAATATAATTATACTTTTCTACACTATATTTTTAAATAATGGGTAAAAATAATCATCTGTTAATTGGTTTTCATAATGTAGGCTCACTTGGGACATTTCATGATGATTTTATAGCAATGATGTTAAGAAATAATTTTGATATCTTAGCCATTAACGAGACGTGGTTGCGTCCGGGCGAGGAGGGACGCGCGCCCACAGTGCCGGGATATCGACTGCGTCATGTGCCGCGACCATCCTGCGTGCGCGCGGGCCGCGGTGGGGGGGTCGGCTTCTATGTGAGGTGCGGATTGAAGGTGTACACGTTACCGGTCCATGTTAATCGTGATTATGATTCGGTTGAGCAAATGTGGATTAAGCTTTTAGTTGATGGAAAACACCTCGCGATCGGCACCGCGTACCGACCACCAAGGCTTGATCTTGACCTCTTCTTAGATTGTATTACCGACACGATTAGTAGTTTCCAAAAAATTGATTACTGTTTATTACTGGGTGATTTTAATGTAAACATGCTACATGGTAACGAGTCTAAATGCACAAAAATTAACGCTTTTCTTCAATCTTTAAATCTTTGTCAGCTAGTTACTACGCCTACGCACTTTACCGAAAATAGTGAGACTCTTATCGACCTTGTATGTACAGATTTGCATGCTAGAAATATAACAGTTGAACAGTATAGGGCTTCATATGGTCACAGTGTTATAAAATGTGAATTCTACATTAAGCGTGAAGTTATCAAGCCATACGTTACACAGTTTAGACCCGTAAAACATATATGCATGGATCGTCTACAAAATGATCTTCAAACAATTGACTGGGACAGTATTAGGTTTTTGGGAACAGTAAATGAAATGCTTGAAATATTTGCGGGGTGTATTATCGCATTGTTTGATACGCATGCTCCAATTAAGACGGTTTTAATTAAGGAACCTTCCTATCCCTGGATAACTGACAATATAAAAAAGATGATGAAATTACGTGATGATGCTTTATCTAAATACAAAAAAACGAGGTCAGATACTAAAAAAGAATATTACCATCAGTTAAAGTCTTTAGTCGTGTCATCCTTACACAGTGAAAAAGTAGCATATTTCAGATTTAATATTAACAATAAAATAAATAATCCTGCAACTCTCTGGAAGAATCTTAAATCTTCCATCCTACCAAGACAACAATCGAGTAATTTGCCACCGCAGTTATCTTGTCCTGATTTAATAAATAGTCATTTTTTAAATGTTCCTGGGAATTCACTGATTAGCTTGTCTACAATAACTTATTATGAGTACCATTTATTTAGTGCGGCCGTATTTTCATTATCCTGTGTAGAACAGGATGAAATTTCAAAACACATTATAAATCTTAAATCAAACGCAGAGGGTTGTGATAAAATTAGTTTATGTATGTTAGTAATGACCCTGCCATACACGCTAGAAACCATAACTAAGATCATGAACATCTCTATAGTATCATCTACTTTTCCTGATATCTGGAAAAAGGCAATAGTTCGTCCACTGCCTAAAATTGCAAATCCAGCCTCCTTAAAGGATTTAAGACCAATCAGCATTTTACCATGCTTATCCAAAGTATTAGAAAAAGTAGTAAGTAAGCAGTTAATAGATTTTATTGAAAATAACGACATACTTCCTGTTCTTCAATCGGGTTTTAGAAAGTGTCGTAGCCCAACCACTGCCCTTTTAGATGTGACTGATAATATATTATCGGCACAAGATAAGGGTATGTGTACGGTGTTAGTACTCCTCGACTTCTCACGAGCTTTCGATTGCATTAATATTCCATTATTATTAGCTAAACTAAATTATTATGGGTTCGACCATAAGACTATTCGGTGGTTCCACAGTTACTTACACAATCGTCAACAATGTGTTGAACTACGCTCAACTGATGGTAGTGTTAATAAATCCGCCTACGCCGTGCTGGAGAGAGGTGTTCCTCAGGGTTCAATTCTTGGTCCTATTTTGTTTATTATATATTCTGCTGACATTACCAAATGCATCAGGAAATGCAAATTTCATATTTATGCTGATGATACACAAGTGTACATATCATTCAAGCCTAATGAATACGAGGAAGCTATAGCAAATTTAAATGACGACCTCGCCAGTATTGCTCAGTGGTCTGAAAATAATTCATTAGTGCTAAACCCGGACAAAACAAAATACTTGGTATTCGGAAGCAAAAAACTAATAAAATTCCTTCCTACTCTTAATATCAGATTAATGGGTAAGGATATTGATAGAGTAGAAGAAGCACGAAATCTTGGCTTGCTTATCGACAGTAGTCTAAAATATGAAAAACATGTAGCCCAGACAGTTCGTAATTGTTTTTATCGATTAAAAACCCTCTACAGAGTAAGACCTTACTTGTCGGTAGATCTACGACTACGCTTGGTTGAGACTTTAGTACTGTCCAAGCTTAATTTCGCTGACGTCGTCTATGGTCCTTGTGTTTTATCAAAAACCGATCGACTAATTCAAAGAGTACAGAACGCGTGTGCTAGGTTCTGTTATAATATCCCGTCTAGGACACATGTCACGCCGTATTTAAATGAAAATTTTATCTTAAAATTAAAATGTAGACGTAAATTACATTTAGCGTGTCTCATGTTCGGTATAACTAAGTTTCGTCAACCTATATACTTGTTTAAAAAACTTAGTTGGATACAGGACAGGCGCAACGTAGCAAGCAGAAACTGTGCACCGCCGCTGGAAATTCCATTACATAGGTCATCCGCTTTTAGGGGTAGCTTCCGTTACGCAGCTTCGAAAATTTGGAACAATCTTCCACCACCTATTAGATCAATGAATACTGTTTATACGTTTAGATTTCATTTAAGAAAATATCTTATTGAGGCGCAGCGGAGGCTAGGCGATGTCCGCGCAAACATGTCATATATATGATCCTAAGGTTAAGTCTGGCAAGCATTTCATACCTAATAGAGTGACAAAATTTGTACGAAGGCTTTTTATTTATCTACTTTCGATTAATAATTTTATTAGTACCTATAAGTAGTATTTATTAGTATTAATAACATATATACGTATTCTATCATTTATATTTACATTAAAATATATAATTTTATATTTAAGTGTATTTTCTTTTCTATTATTAAAAACATAGCATACTATTAATAGTTTAATATTACGACTACAATAACACTACGACTTGCACGGTTTCACATCCATGACTTACTGAGGGATTGGTCGAAAACCAGCGTCAGGTATTCCTGGCATATGCTGAACCAACTCCCATTTTGCGGTTCTGTGAGACACACACATTTTTTTTTCTTAATTTTCTTTTTAATATTCTGTCCTAACTAATAGTTATCATTAACTTTTAATATTTTAGTTTTGTTTGTAATATTTTTTTATACATGTGTTGTGTCTGTTAATATTTTTGTTAACCAATTTTATTGTTATTCCTTTTCCGCAAAATAAATGCTTTTTCTTTCTTTCTTTCTAAAAAAGTTGTGTAATGTGTTTTCAAACCTTTGACTCACATGTCATCATTGAAAGAGGAAAAAACATATAAACATATTTGAATATCTTACGTATTGTTTTTTAACTTTTTCTATTGGTACCTCATACTTATATTTCCTTTCATCATAGTCATTACCGGGGCCAATTATCTTGTTCTTGTCATAAAGCCAAAACATGAAATTGTGAAAATAGTCATTGCTATCACAGTTCAACACGACTTTCGAGCCAGCCGGCACTTCCGTTACCACTGTACTCTTTATATCAGCAATTGTATCAGGAATTGATGCCATTCCGGTTTACACACTCTTTCATATGTAGTATTAAATTTATAAAATACACTGTCATTGACTTTGAAGCATACTGTTCACGTAAATGGATAAGTGCCAAATCTATAATTATTTTAGTCACATTATTGTCCAACACTTGTGCTTATTAATAGTTCATATAGGTGAGATGCTTCAGTACCTACTACTTCTACTGGAATGATTGATTAAATGCATAAACACTTCCACACAAAGTACGGGTAACAGCAACCATATAGGAGTCATCACGACCGTTATGGGAAGATCAACACTGGTGTATTCCAATTTGACACATATTATTATTTGTGCTGCCATTTTTAAGCCTATAGCGGCGATGTACCATACGTTCTTATTAATAGTTCCTCTGAACCGTTCGATACCATTTCGGCAGTGAGAAACCATGTGGAAAAGGACATATATTAACAAAATACTATCGTAAACCCACATTGGTATGAAAACTATGAACCAATTCCAGTGAGTCCGTGATTCTAATCTCAAACATAAAAGGATTAGAAAAACTAGAAAAATAAACCACGTAAAAAGAGCTCTGTGAAGAATGGCCATATTTATTTAAAATTTGTAAATCTATGTAACATTAATTTTCAATTTTCATATCAAATAAAAATTATTTGTGCCTTCTACCTTGACATGTTTACTTTTTTGACTTTTTACTTTTTAGTGCTCATAGTGCTGTGCCTTTCCTTAGTCATTACCGAGATATCGTCATATCGATCATGTAAATTATTCGTTTAGAAAAACGATCTCCTTATGTTCTTTGTTATGATCTTTTCTAGTTTCTTGATTCTTCGTAGGGGAAGCTATCCAGTGATTAGCCGGGGACCAGTGATTGGCCACTCCAAAAAAACACTATTAGAATTATATTCGGCAAC
>DWAC01000006.1:0-12781 GCA_018237905.1 Curetis bulis | reverse complement strand
ATTACTTTTCCATTGTAAATACTTAATACTCTATCTTTATATATATAAATCTTCTGTACGTATGTTAGTCATTGAACTACTCCTAAACGGCTGGACCGATTTTGATGAAATTTTGTTTGAGGATGGTTTAGATTCATAATACTACGCGAACGAAGTCGCGGGAAAAGCCAGTAATCTATATAATATCTTTGCTATCGGGTTAAGGCATGGCTTACAACATTTTGAGTAAAACAGGCATAGATAAACAAAAGCAAATAGTACAACTATCATTATATCTAAATATATATTTAAGGAAATGTCAAAAAGTCTATACACATTACTCCGTATTCAATATATATTTAAAATTATTATATGTGTTTTGTGAGTGTTTAAAAGTAGTAATAAATATTTATAACAAACAAAAGAATATGTGCAAATGTTATCTTGGCCTAAAATTAAGGAATAAATAAACTAAGTGTGAAGATAAATGTGCAACGGATTAGATTCAAGTGGAATAAGATCAATGTATTTATATTAAACGGAAAAGAAATTGAATGGTAAAATAAGTGAATATCCAGATTTAAGTACATATAAAGTGATAATTAAAACCCCTAACAGATACTAAAAGTGATTTTAAAAAGCAAATAGTGAATTTAAAATATAAAAACAAAACGCATTATCAGTGAGGTAGTTGAAATTGTCATTTACAATACACAGCTGGTAACCGTTTTGTCACATAAAAATTGACAAACCTATACGAGAATTTCGCACAAATTATTGTGAAGCAAATAGCATAACATTGAGACGACCGGACTTAAATTACTTACTACGCAACGGTTGCAAGATCGAATCTCGGAAGCCCCAATTTTTGTTACACATTTTTTATTTTTTGACATTTTTACAACACTTTTTTATTTTTAATAATTCAAAACGAAAATCAAAGAGGAAAGAAAAAATGAGTTTTTATGAATTTGTCACACGCCGACCAAATCGTACACAAAAAATTAAAAAAACTTCATCGGAAAATTTTGATGACTTGAATTTTGAGACCTTTTCGGAAAGTAATGTACAATGCACAGCGAGCTTGCCTAATTTAACTACAATAGAAAGTGATACGATCATTGAAATGAAAGAAAATATTCTAAATTTACAAATTCAGTTAGAGAGTGCTCACACTGAGGTAGAAAAACTAAATGTCGAAAATAATCAACTTAAAAATATTATAGAAGGGTATGAAAAAAAAATAAAAATGTTTAAATCAACTCGAATAGAAGATATAATGAGCTCAAGTTTTTTATTCTACTCCAACTATTAAAAAAAAAATTACTGCACACCAACAAAAAAAACAAATTACATACTTAAACACTATTACTCCAATAAAAAGGGACTACATTCAAATAGAAGATAAAACCATTGAAAATGTAAAATACATAGATACCCAAAATACGATTTCGGACCAAGATCAAGTAAGACAGTGTATCAGAAAAAAAGGAAATATACAAAATGACCAAATTATACCAACTGAAGACATAAGCGAAAATACTCCACATCAAAATTTACTCAATGACAGTAAAAAGGGAAAAAACACCATTTTTATATTAGGCGACCAACAAGCCTGCGGCCTGTCTAAAAAATTAATTAACAAAAAGAAGGGTCAATGGAACGATAATTATAATATTACTGCTATTGTAAAACCAAATGCTTTAAGTAAAGATATATTAAATTATTGTGATGTACTTAAAAAAACATTATCATGTAAGGACAGACTTATACTTTTAATTGGCGCAAATGAACAAGACCCATTTAATGTATTAAGCCTTTTAAGTATTGCTCTTAATAAAATGAAAAATACTAATGTATATGTTTTCGAAGTAGTAAACAATCCTTATATAAATGTAAAAAAATTGAATAAATATATTTTGTCTACTGTAAGATCATTTGAAAATTGTCAATATATAAAAACTGATATAAAGCGAAGTAAACAAACATTAAATACAAGAAATAAATGGTCAAGTTACATAACAGAAATAATAAATAATGTTTTTGATACGGAAGACTATAAAAATACTTACCTGAATTATAAAAATCTAAAAACTATACGCGAACAACTAGACACTAAAAAAAAAGATTATAATTTACAAAAAAATATCAGTAAAAACACTATTACATACTATTTTAAACCTAAAAATAATACAAGCATATCAACAACAAAACAATTAAAACAAGGGACAATCCCCTACTATTTTCAAAAAGTAACAAAAAATGACAGGACACAACATAACAATGATACATTTTTTCGTACCAAAATGTAGTAGTACTTCACTTACCTTACTGCACCAAAATATAGCCGGGTTATTAAATAAAATAAATAGTATACAAATTGCATTAAAACTTTTAGAGCAACAGAATGTTATTATTGAAATTATTTGCTTAACAGAAACTTTTGTTAAAAACGGCAATGAGTCAAATGTCATAATTAATGGATTCAAATTAGCAGCCTCTTATTGCCGAGATGAAAAACGTGGTGGTAGCTGCATATTAATTAAAAATAACCTAAAATTCAAAGTTCTTGAAAAGATATCAAATTTAAAAAGCAAGTTCTCGTTTGAAATTTGTGGAATAGAACTGACTGATTATAACCTAATAATTATATCCATTTATAGAACACCACAAAGTTCAATTCAAACTTTTCTTGATAAATTAGATTCACTACTCATTATGTTCGTAAATGATAAAAACAAAAAAATTATTCTGACAGGAGACTGGAACATTGACATACTCAAACCAAACAAATATACACAGGAACTAATAAGTACACTAAATCGAAATAATATAATTACACATATAAATAAACCTACCAGACATACATCATGCATAGACCAAATAGCCAGTAACATTAAAAATACTGTTTCAAAAATTCACTTGTTAGCGTTATCAGACCACGAGACTGGACAAACTTTAACTTTTGAAGTAGGAAAAAAGCCAAACCAGCACCTTAGCTGGATCGAATATAGAAGAGATTATAATAAAGAAAACATTAAGAAATTTTGCGAATGTATATCAGCTTTAAGCTTTAATGAAGTATATGAAATAGATGACTTAGTAAATTCGTTTAATAAATTTTATGACATAATAATTTTATTTTATAATTTATGCTTTCCTTATATTAAGTTAAGAATTACCAGAAAAATAAATAGTATTAAATGGTTAAGTAAAGGTTTGAAAAGATCTTGCATAAATAAAAGACAACTCTATTTAAAATATAAATTTACACCTAAAAATAAGAAAAGTAATAAAGATAAATTAAATAAATATAATAAAATACTTAAAAAATGCATACAACAAGCGCAACGCATGCAAAATCAGAAATATTTAGAAAAAAGTAATAACAAAGGTAAGGCGTCTTGGAATATTATAAAAAACTTAACTAAATCTGTAAATTTTAATGATAGCATTAATACAATTAAATATAAAAATAATTGTTATACAAATCCAAATGATATTGTAAATGTATTCAATGAGTACTTCAAAGAGATATCGAGCAATAAGGGAACAAACACAACTTGCGATATAAAAATAAACCAAAATATGGACGCTTTATTCTTATACCCTGTAGATCCATATGAGGTTCAGAAAATAATTATGTCACTCAAAAATAGTAAAGCAGTGGGTCATGATGAAATTAATACAAGTATACTAAAAGCATGTGTGTCTTACTTATCAAAACCCTTAGCTCATGTGATCAACAATTCATTTGTAAATGGAATATATCCTGATCAGTTGAAAGTAACTAAAATAAGACCTTTATATAAAAAAGGGGATCATAGTAATATTTCAAATTATAGGCCTCTAGCTCTTTTGCCAGTTTTATCAAAGATCTTTGAAAAAGCAATGCACACAAGAATATTAAACTTTATAACCAGTAAAAATCTTTTAATAGATGAACAATATGGTTTTCGTAAAAAAAGGTCTACAACAATGGCATGCTTTAATTTAGTTAAAATCATAACAGAATCATTAAATAACAAACAAAGAGTATCTACAATATTCTTAGATTTAAGTAAAGCTTTTGATTTTGTTGATCACCAAAGATTGCTTGCAAAACTAGAAAAGTATGGTATCATGGGACAAGCACACAAATGGCTAGAAAGCTATCTTAGGAATCGTAAACAGTACGTAGAAATATCGGGTATAGTAAATACAAATCAAAACATATTAGTGAAAAATACATATAAGTCGAAATATTATTATAGCAATAGTGGTGTCCCACAGGGTAGCATCATGGGCCCTCTACTGTTCATTTTATATTTAAATGACTTGCCTCAACTAAATGGTGCAAAATTATTATTATTTGCTGACGATGCTACACTTATAGTTAATGCTGACAAAAAAAATGACATAAATGAATATGAACATGGAATTAATTTAAATTTGGATAATATAATTAAATGGTTAAATGTAAATAAATTAAATATTAATATTGATAAAACTAAACTAATGCAATTTTTACCATATAGGAATCAATCGGATAAATTAAAAATTAAAAATCAAAATAATTTAATTCAGGAAATAGATAATACGACATTTTTGGGAATACATATAGATAAAAACTGTAATTGGAAGTGTCATATCGATTATATATGTAGTAAATTAGATAAATTTTCATACGTGCTAAAAAGAATAAGAAGTGAGGTATCTTTACATGCTGCATTAACCGCTTATCATGGGTATGTAGCATCCGTGCTTACATATGGAATTATAATATGGGGTAATTCGGTGGATGTAATAAAAGCATTTCGAGCACAAAAAAGATGCATTAGATCTATTGCAAATATAAAGAGTATCGAAAGCTGTATACCATATTTTAAAGAGTACAAAATATTGCCGTTACCATGTGTCTACATAAAGGAGATAATAGTCTTTGTTAAAGAAAATATAAACTTATTTGTAAAAAAGACTGAAATGCTTAATAAAAATAGTAGATATGAAAATAATCTATATTTACCAAAATGCTCGTTAGATTTATTTAAAAAGAACTCATACATAATGTCCATAAAAATATATAATAAATTGCCAAATGATATAAAACTTTTACCAACATCACATTTAAAAAGAAAACTACATGAATGGCTTTTACAAAAATGTTTTTACTCTAAAGAAGATTACTTCAATGACAAATGATGCATCATTAGCACTTTATACAATCTTAAAACATGTACTAAATAATAATTATTATAAAGACAACCACGGACTAAACACTAAATTTAAATTAATGATATTTTGACGTAATAATTATGATTAGTTTTATTAATATATTGACATTTTTCTAATTTTTTGCTAATTTTATTGCTATTTTCAATTTTGTAATTCATTTCCAATTTAGAAAGTGGAAGTTGTTTAAGTACATCATATATTAAAAATATAGTAGACTAAATTAATACAATTCAGTGTTATACTTGGTATGAAAATTAAAATTTATATTGTATTGTAAATTGTAACTATTTTGTCAAATACATATTAACAGAAAGTAAATATTTGCACACCTTATTAAAAGGTAAAATAAGATTGTACTATAAAATAATGTAAGACCTGATGTAACCTTATTTTTGCAAATAAAACAATAAATCTAAATCTAAATCTAAATCTATATCATCTATAAATTTCTTTTAGCTCTAGAGTTCTAAATCGATAAGTGCCACGAATTTATATATTGCCATGTAATTTCCAGGGTTTTGTAGTAATTCTTTAACAGTGCGCGGGATTGATTCTGCTTTTTTGTAAATTTCTATTAGTTGATCTATTAAAAATATTCTTGAGATGTTATACTTCGGGCATTCAAAAAATATATGATCGAATGTTTGCGGTTTGTTCATAGTACAATCAGTACAAATTGGTGAAGATGTTATGTTAATTCGATGTAAATGCGCTTGTATCCGTGCATGTCCAAGTCTTAACCTGAATATAGTGACATAAAAAGGTCTTCCTCTAAAGGCATTGCTTGTAGTAAACCAGGAGTTTTTAATTTCTTTATTTATTCCAGCATACCATGTACCTTTTATTTGCGAAGTTGTTTTCCAATATTGTTGCCAGTCAAACTGAATACTTTCTTTTACATTAATTATTAAGTCCGTGTAAGGAATAGCTATATCATAAATTTTACTTTCTAAATAATCATTATTAGCAATTATTTTCGCTAAAAAATCCACACTTTCATTTCCACGTACTCCAATATGTGATGGTGTCCATAAAAACTCTACTAATACGTTCTCATTATGCAATTGCTGCCATAAAGTTTTAATATCTAATAGTAAATAATTTGTTTTCGTGCTCCATTTACAGTTTACTAATCCGTTTAATACGCTTAAACTATCTGATACGATAAGCCACAATTTGCTTTCATTTTTCTGCTCCTCTATATATCGTAAGGCAGCTAAAATTCCTACACACTCTGCACTGAAAATGCTAAGTACTGAAGGTAATTCGTGACCGTAACCTATCTTTTTTTTGGAATCATATATAGCCATTGAAACTTTATCTTTATTTTTTGATCCATCAGTATATATGCAAGTATAATTGAGAAATTGTGACAATTTCTCATAGACTTCATTTTTAGTTTTGAGTTTGTATTCTGAATAAATTTTAATATCACAATATTTGCTCTCATACTTCCCTTCATAACATTTCCATATACGACTTTTATTAATATTATGTTTGTTTTCTAATTTTAATATTTCATTAAAATCTTGTAGAATAAAAGGACATTTATTAAGATTTACAGTATTACTGACATTTAAAAAAGAACGAATTTTTAAAACTAACAAATTACGTTCAATGGCGCTAAGTTTCAAAAGGAATCTGAATTTTAAATATTTGAATCGGAAAATCAAAGGAGGAATGTTACATTCTACTTGTAACGAATTAATTGGTGTGGATTTCATCGCACCTGTTATAGTCCGTAGATTAATATTTTGTAATTTATCTAACTTTGATACTGCTGTTTGATTGTTAGCAAAACATAGAAAACTATAATCAAAGTGACTTCTCACTAACGATTTATATAAAATTATTAAAATTTTTGGATCTGCTCCCCATTTCGTACTAGCTAAAGATTTTAAAATATGTGTTGCTTTAGTTGCTCTGCCTGCTAGGCAATCTACGTGAGAATTCCATGTTAAATTATTATTAAATAAAACGCCTAGAAATTTTACTGTTGAAACTATTGGAAGCTTTGTTTTATTATACAACACTTCAACATTCAGTATAGATTTCTTATTAAAAATTACAACTTTAGATTTTTCAGTATTTATATTTAGATTAAGATACGAGAAATATGTATATAATTGTTTTAAAGCTTGATTAATATTGTTAACTAATAAGGTTAAATCTGTACCACTAGCATAGACAACTAAGTCATCGGCGTATTGAAGGTTTAAAGTGTCAAATTTTAATATTGTATTGAGTTTATGAATATACAAAATAAATAATAACGGACTAAGAATTCCACCTTGACTTACTCCTCTATGTGAAAGTCTAGGTCCTATTAATTGATTATTGTTATATCTAACGTAAACTTCTCTACCATGCTGAAAATTAAAAATCCATCTAACTATTTTTTCAGGAATACCTAATGCCAATAATTCGTTACACAGTACGTGGTGATTGACATTATTGAAAGCACCAACAATATCAAAGAAAACAGCTACGAGGGGACATTTTTTACGTTTTGAATTAAAAATATCAATATGAAGATGTTCTATACTCTCCTGAGCAGAAAAGCCTCGTCTGAAACCAAATTGATTTGATGGCAATAAATTATGGGTTTCTATATAAAATGATAATCTTTGTTTTATGAGTTGTTCAAACACTTTAGCAAAACATGATGTTAATGCTATTGGCCGATAAGAATCACATTCATATTTATTTTTATTTGGTTTTAAAATTGGTATAAGACAGTCTACTTTCCAATCACTAGGTATTAAAGAGTGATTCCAGAGAGAGTTATAAATATTAAGAACAATTAGTTTTGAGTCTTTATCAAGATGCTTTAACATTTTATAGGAAATCCTATCTAGTCCCACAGAAGTATCCCTCCTTGACATTACAGCAGAGTAGAATTCAGTGTATGAAAAATTATTAGTTAAGTATCCATATTGTTTACTATTTGTGTGATTTTGTATCAATAAAGGAGTCTCAACAGTATCTGGAGTATATTTATTTAAGAATGGCATAACCCAACTAAAGTCATTATATTTATTAATATCAACATATGTTTTGTTAAACTTTTTAATGGTTTTCCAAATCTTAGTTATTGGGGTTTGCCTGTTTAATGTCTGACAAAATGATTCCCAACATAAGCGAGCTTCCCTTTTCAGGATAAGCTTTCTTGTGGCTTGCATTTTTTTAAATAGTATATAGTTGTCTACGCTTGGATCTTGTTTGAAAACAATGTAAGATTTTTTGACATTCTCTACTGCTTCAGTGCATTTAGAATTCCACCATGGTAAAGGTTTTCTTTTATTTTTTTTAAAGAAATTAAAATTTTGCTTTTGTTGATATGTTTTGTTTAGTACTAAATTTTTAGGCAATGACTCCGAAATGGCTGTATTGAGAAGATTAATTAGATTTTCATAAGAGTTCAAAGGATCACTGAATTGAAAAGTGTAATTTGACAGTAAATTCCTAGCTATTATTGTGTATTTCTTCCAATCTACTTTATTTAAATTTAATATTGAATGACCTGTTTGCCAATTATTTTCAGCTTTGTTATTTAATACAATATTTGTTATTACAGGGAAATGATAACTGCCAAGTGAATCATCACAAACATACCAGTTACATAATAATGATAAGGAAGGAGATACCACTGTGAGATCCAAGGCATTAGAACGCCAAATATGTGATCCAACAGTTGTGTGGTCACCATTATTCAATAAAACTAAATTATTATCATCAATGCTCTCAACAATGTCACAACCTCTAGCATCAACTAAGTCACATCCCCAAGATGTGTGATGGGCATTAAAATCACCAGCCACTAAAATAGGTTTTGGTAAATTTTGTAATAGATTATTGACTTTTCTTTTATCGAAATTAGGCGAGCATGTACTAGGACAGTACACACTAACTAAGGTAATAAAATCTGTTGCATTGTAAAATATTTGTATTGCTATATTTTGTAAACTATTGTCCCAAAATGTATCTATTTTTTTGAACTGTATACTATTAAGTACTAAAATTGCAACTCCATTGTGTGCATTACCTGAATCTAATCTTATGGTAGTGTAGTTTTTTAATTTAAATTTAATGTGTGGTTTTAACCATGTTTCTGATATTATTGCTATATCTATTTCATTCTCCCTAAGAAAGTTTTTTAAAATATGTATTTTGCTTAATATACTCTGAGCATTCCACTGTACAATTTTTAACTGATCCATTAAGGAAAGAGAGAAGAAATTTAAAAATATGTAAATAAAAAAAAAAGGGATAATTGAGTCGAATAGAAATATTTTGAATTATAAGAGAAGTTAGTCTACTTTTTACTATTTGTTTTAAATGATTCAATAAGCATTTGCTTGATACTGTTTGAATTAATTGGTATTTCTTTATTTTTTTGACAAGTTGTAATTTTTAATATTATTTCAATTAATATATTCATAAGAAAGTCAGAGTTAATTAGTGGCATTACCTGCTCTACAGATTTAGGTGGTAGCATGGGAAAATTTTTTTCATTACAAACTTCCGAATATTTCAAATTTTTTTGTTGAGATTTAAGTTTAATATCATTAATTTTTTGTTTTTTAACAGGGCAGTCTGAGGAAATGGCAATATGATTTCCACTACAATTATAGCACTTAACACTTTCAGTACCAGTTGAACATTCTTTGTAATTGTGCTGCTCACTACATATGGAGCACCTTACTGTGTTTTTGCAGTATTTTGAAATATGACCATATCTTAAACAATTCAAGCACTGCTTGACTGGTGGAATGTAGGGTTTTACTTCAAATCTCCAGCTATTTAAGCTTATTGCATCTGGCAAAATAGGGCATGAAAAAGTAATAGAAACAGTTTTTGTTGGCTCCAATTGTCCCGACAGTCGATCCTTCCTCATAAATCTCCTCACAGAAACGACACTGCTGGTACAAGAAATAGCTGCGAATACAGACTTGTTGGAAAGATTTATTGGTACATGGTTTATTACGCCAGTTGCCTCAGTGGCAGCTGCTGGAATGGTAGCCTTCATTTTGTAGTTATCCAAAAACTTTTTATTTTTTATTATAGAGTTGGCATGTCCTGCGCCTTCACACGTGACTCCTATCTTGTATTTATTAAATCTTTGTAGCTGTTTAATACCTTTATTATATCTTTTTAGTATGTCCGCCAGATACATCATGTCACGATCTCCGAGCGGTTTACCTGTATCGGAGCTTTCCAGGAAGACTATGTATGTGAAATTTGCACCATCTTCTGGATACAAACGCTCATAGTCCGGCATTTTGTACACCTCATATTTGTCTTCGTCACTTGAGGACCCATCTGAATCAACGTTTACAGAATAAAAACTTCCATTCTCATCCATATTTTCTTTTTCGTCCTTTTTTTTCCTCTTTCTACTGGTTTTTCCCATTTTTAGATTTACAAACTTTTATTAAAATTAATTTTAAATTTCACTAAATAAAAATCCCGCCTTCTCGGTAGAATTCCCGCGCTTTTTTTTTCGGAACAATTTGAATTGAGACGGCCGTTAGAACTCAACGACACGAATAGCAATCGCAACAAGAGTTGCCAACTTAATATATGTTTCTCACATCGTAATTATTAATCTTCAGTATTCCTTTCTTATTTACTATTTTAAATCGCATTTTAAGGTTAATAAGCAATTATCTTTTGTTAATCTGTTGTGCCCGAAATAGACCGATGATTGGCATGAGTAATACGTTAATAAATAATGCTAAAATGTATGCTGCACGTACACATGTACAAATGCTTTTTATGTTTAAATAAAATATAAATAAATTTTACATATGCATTATTTTACATGAATTTCTTTCAGCACAATAGCTTTATTTTTAAAGCGGGTAAATACTAATAGGTAATCACAATCTGGTTATCCGTACTTTTATTTACCATTATATCTTATCTTCTAATTTACTATACTTTAGATTAATTTATTGTTCACTAACCACGTTACATGAAATATATTTAAAAAATTATTATTTACTCATAAATTTCATAAAAAAAATAAGCGTCCTAATTACATATTATATATAGGTACGTAATTAGGACGCTTTTTCCATTTTGTTAATAGAAATATAATAAGTACTCTGTGCTTGTTAATCTGTATCCCTGTATTATTATTCTCATATTGCTTTATTATCTGTATCCAAAAACGTCAAAAAATCTAAAAAATTGTCTATGACTTATGTCAAATGTTGAATTCTGTGCTGAATTTACATTTGTTCAGTAAAAATAAAATAAACAAAATATTTATTATAACTTTAATTAGTTTTAGTTGTTATAGTTAAATTTTTAAACTTTTATTCTTTATTAAAATTGTGTTATAAATGAATGTAGCTCTCCAAGTTTCTGGGAAAGCCTTTTTGGACGCACTGGTTTGTTTTTCTTAAAAATTGTATATTGGACTATTAATATAATATAAAAATGTCGCTTCATATGCAAATGGGGAAAAAGAAAACGCAAGAGGAAATGCGCCGTTTAATGTTAGAACGAAAAAATAAAGATAAAAAACCTGTTCAAATAAATAACCCCCTTGCAAGGTATAACAACGTTGGACAACTTACTTGTGTATTGTGCTCGTCAATAGTTCGTTCCGAAAATGTTTGGCAAGTACATCTAAACAGTAAACAGCATCGAGAAAATGTAGAAAAAGCAAAGAAGTTAAAAGAATTGACAAATAATTTTACAGAGGGCAAAATTAAAAGACCAAGTTCTCAAGTAAATGATGCTCCACCCGAGAAAAAACTAAAAAGTATTCTAAAGAACTCTAGCACACCAACTCCAATGTTAGTACATAAGCCAGTAACCAATGTAACAAATCTATATTCTCACAATGAAGAAATTAAAAGGAAACCATTAAACTTAACATCTAACAAAGAAGATAAGAAAAAAGGTAATTTAAATCATGGCTTTAAGATGTCTCCCATACTCATATTATATATATACTGATTTGAATGACAGAAATCAAAAAAATATGAATTTTAAAATCTGTAAATATACATTGTTAGAAACAGATTTCCATGATCAAATCGTCAAAAGTCATTTCTATCACTAGGTTTATAATAATATATATTATACTCATGGTAGAAGTTAACTCTGGTGCATTTTGTATGTTAAGCGAGATTGCCCCTCCCTCCCGTCCCACCTTAAATATCCTATTTCTTTTATATTGGTAAGTAAAAAAACAGCATTTGGAGCTAATGTGTGAAACTTGTGAACAGTATGCTTGTTTGCCTTCTACTTCCATAAAAAAATAAAATGCCATCTTTAAAAGAAAGCTTTACACTGTATCCTAGGTAGTGGCAGATTTAATGTTGATGTGTCAACAGGCAAGTACTATGTTACATAAGTTTTTTGTATAGCATAGAATCTTTGTAATATTGCTCCCCTTGCATGTGACTTTCCTTAGGGATCCACCCTAGGCTCAGAAATGCTAAAGATAAAAAGATAGTTAGTACTGATTAATATTAAAGGGTATATGATACATTTTATTATATTTTAACACCTTGTAATAAACTATGGAAATGCAATAAAGAATTAAGTATTATACTGCTTTGATGAACTT
>DWAC01000005.1:0-13637 GCA_018237905.1 Curetis bulis | reverse complement strand
CAACAATACTCCATCCGGTGAAGAGGTCCTCTGGTGTGTACTTAAACTGCGGATACAGCCAACGTCTCCCGACCGACAACGGATGATAGACTGTAGAAAAAAGACTAGCGACGATTTTTTGATATTTTTTCATGATTTTTGTAAAAGTTTTTTCGTGTCGTAAAAAAGTTTCGTGTTTTTTGGTAGGCGAAAGTGCCTTGCGTGCGAATGGATCGGTGTACCCCTCCCGTGCTTGAGTATTTGACGATTTTTTTTATAATTTTCGCGAACGAATTTGCAATTTTCGCGTTGATTTCGACGCGTTTCGTTCTCGGTCGTTGGAACTCGACAGTTTTTTTCCATCGAGTGTTCTAGACGGTTTTCAAATCTATTTTTCAATAGCTTAGCGTTATCGGCGGGAGAAAACTGGCGATACTCTTCTTTTCTAAACGTTAAGTAGACAATTTATATTAGAGCATTTTAGTGAAAATTATTTGCCATTACGTAGAAACATCGCGGCACTGTTCAAACATTTCTCCTCGTAATCGAAATCGCGTAGACAAATTTAATAAAATATTTTCTAAGTTACAGACTTGATGAAAGTTTAAACAGTGTCACGTTGTCTTTTGGAGTTTAAAAATGCACACACGTGCGATATAAAGCTCTTTAGTGATAAAAATATAAATAGTTTCAGTATAGATATGAAATTCCTCTTAGTAAATTTTTCCTAGACGATTTTTGAAACACGCTCTAAGCTATCTTTCGTCTCACTCGCTCACACGAAACACGCAATCTTCTATCCCTCTCATGCTTAGCTCATTTCGGGATGTCCATTAAAATATCGAATAATTATGCATTTTTTGTTGTTTTTTGGTATAATTTTTATTTTTTTGTGACAACACTTTCTAAACGTCATTTTTTACATTCGATGTGTGTGCATTTTGTATGAAATTGCTCAATATTTTTTGATAAATTGTTTTAAAGTGCCCCCTACTAACCCTCCTTAGAAACGGCACGGTGTGTTTGTTCGTTTGATCGTGTGTGGTCGCACTGTCCCATTTTGTATTTTTGTATTTTTATAAAAAACGATTATAATATAAAATTGGTACGAGATTTTTTACTTTACGCAACTTGTTCCTCGACTCGAGGCTGTTGTACATTGGTGTTAGAAAAACCGAGGTGTTTGGGATATGTGGTCTGTTGCGAGTTCATTTGCTATTTAACGACGTGGCGAGGATCCGCCATGTTTCGGCTTGAGGCTTTGTGTGTGATGGGATTATCGTAGGGAGGTTTTCTTTTACGTTTATTCGTGTTTGCGGTGACGCCCCCGCCATTTTGGATTTGAGTTTAATTTTGGATAAGGAATGTCGTTTTTGAGTTTTGAATGTTTAGTTGTTTACTCGGCGGGGGCCATTTTAGTTTTTAGTTTGTAGATGTTTCTCGTTTCTAGCCGTGTAGGCTTTGTTGTCTGTTCTTAGTGGTAGCTTTTTTCAATTGGTTTTATGTTTTTTTTTACATGGATACTATAGAGAAGGGTGGTAATCTTCTTAAATATGGTGTTAATTTTAAAGGTATTTTTAATAGTTCCAAATACCTCCAGAATGGCGCTACGGTCGATACATAAGGAATATTCGGATCGATGAATCGGATTTGGAAACATCGATTAACACAGTTTGTGTTGTGAGCAAAAAATGACTACTATCTATTTAAAAAGTTCTTTAAGTAATTCGTGATCTGGTTAGTCGTCTGTTATTTTAAATCTAGCCAGTCGCACTCTAATACGTTCATTATGTTTGTGATGTTGCGTAAAGAGATTACAATCCTTCTGTTATCCATGGTTTTAGGTGATAATTAGGCATATCACGACGTTCAGTGCGGGGGGCATGAGTGTTATATTTTCTAAAGTGAATATTTAAAACTTTTTTTATATATTTATAGCTGACTAATCGAATTGTTAATATTCGTCCCCTGTGTGGTTTCTATGCATGAATAGTGAAAACATTTTTTAGTAGAATCGGATGCGGTCGAATTTTTTCTGAGCGACGCTCGTATTAGATTTAATAGTGAAATTATAACATTATTATAAATAGCGAAAAGTAGCGCAATTTATTACCTAAATAGTTGATTATAATGAGAATAGTACCTACCTTAATGTTGCTAGACAAATATGTTTGTAAATAATTCTTGCACTGTCGTTTGCGTCGATATTTTTATAAATTCACAGTTTATCATATTTAATATAAAAAAATTGACAACTCGCCTTGATTTTTCTCTATCTTTATATATTTGTTTGCGTTTTTATATCCTTTTTTTTATTAATCTGGTAAAAAAAAACTGCTTAAATTGGCAGTTTAATTAGATTCTTTGACCAATCTGTGTTGCCTCTATTAAAAATATTTAGTAGTTTAAAGCTTTTTAAACGAAATATAAAGACGCAAACATTGTTATAACAAAAATCATACGTAGAGAGTTAGAACTAAATATTTTTTTACAAATTTTTCATAACCCGACTCTGTCATTGATGATTTAAATCGTACTCTATATCATGGATCCTATAATAAGGACTGTCAGCTTCCTAAAAACTACAATCCAAGCGTAATCCGTAAACTTAATACTGCGTAGTGGTTTTTAATACTTTATTTTATTAAAAAATGTGAAAAATGAGAATTTTACTTTACAATTATGGGAATAGTTTGGATATACTACTAAAAAGTACCACCAAAGTACCCATTCTTATGGGTGTAACGTGGCCATCTTAATTTCTAGAATGTTGACGTACATTTATGAATTAAAGAAAATGACAGTCCTTGGAGTAATAGTCAATACGCATTCCGGTCAAATTGGTACGGGACTGACATCTTCAAATACGTTTCTTAACATTAGTTAAAGTTAGTTCTAGACAAAAGTGACTAATCGTCACGTTACGTTTCGCATGCACCTTGACTAGGGAGTCTTTAGAGATGACAGTCCGTATTGTAGGGTCCATGCTCTAAATATAGAGAAGGTTGAGTATTTTGCCTCTTTTAAAAAGCACCCGAGGAGTCGGTTTTACTCTAATTTCGAGATTATATATATTTTTATAGATAGCTGTTTCTACTGTTATGTATATGTCTAAACAATGTGGTTTTGTTGAAAATGTTGCTAGGAGGTATGTTTCACGTGAGCGTTTTGTGTTGCCCGCCCGAAAAAAATATTTTCCCAAAATTTTAATTAAGTTTGAAATGAAGTTTTTATTATGTTATGATTTTGTGATTGGAAATCGATTGGTTCTATTTTTTTATCTATGCACTATTTTTTTAATATTGCAATATTTTGAAAATTATTGAGTCAAGTCAAAATTATTGACTAATCAATTTGAAAGAATTATAATTGACTTGTTTTTACTTGCTTGTCGTAAAAAACAGAAATATGTTCGTTGGATTTTTTTCTTGCAAAATATTGCAATATTTAAAAATTACAAATTATTTTATTTTATTCAAAATTATTGATATATTTTTTAATGAGAACCAAAGGATTTTTAAATAGTTGACATTTATAATTATTTACATGTAATTTAAGAATGAAATTATTTCTCGAATTTTTTGACTTGATGTGTTCATGCTTTCGCCCCCATTTATTTGAATTGCAGTTATTTTGGACTATTGTGGGATTATTAAAATGAATTTGAAACTTTATTGCGTTTTCTCTTGTAGTTTTGATTTTTTTGGGATAGTGCAATTATATTTTTTCACTTTTTTATAAATCTTTTTTTTTGTATTTTTTACTTGAAACTATCGAATATTTAAGCGTGTTGTCACAGATCCTATTTTTGT
Source organism: Curetis bulis (assembly GCA_018237905.1). Classification (NCBI taxonomy): domain Eukaryota; kingdom Metazoa; phylum Arthropoda; class Insecta; order Lepidoptera; family Lycaenidae; genus Curetis; species Curetis bulis. The sequence goes on along the minus strand of DWAC01000005.1, from coordinate 9,846 downwards.
AAGTGCATAAGCTATATTTTCTCCCTTTTTTAACTGACCAAAGAATGTCCCAAAGAGGAGACCAAAAAGACAGGCGATGTCGGCCGAGGCCGGTCGCAATTCCTAATTTACTTAATTCCCGGGGAAAATGTGGCTTAGTATATTTTTTTTTGTATTCATTTATTTTAGACGTAGTATACAACCCGTTTGTTTTGATGTATTTTTGATGTTATTTCCTATTTATTTATTTTTTACCACATTTTTTGTATCTTTTTTTGTAATTTTACTAGTAGTTTACATTTTAGCATAGTTTATTTTTAATAATCAATCGTTTCAGTATTTGAGAGTTTAATAAATCACTCATCGCATTATAGTATAAGCTTTGCCGAATCTAAGCACACATTGGCCGTAAATAAACGATTAAATAAGTATATTTATGTATATTTAAATATCTGAATTAAAAATAGTAAAGGAAAATGTAAAATACAATAAAAGTTAAAGGTAGATTTGAGATTTCTACATTTGGAGCTTTACTGGTATATTTATTTGTTTAACGCTGGTGCACTTTGATATGGCAACTTTATATTTAGACAAAATTCACCGCGGTCACTTTACAATAATATTTGAACGGGTTCTTACCGCGTTATTATTTATGAGCAACCAACATTTCGGCAATGTTTCCATTGCCATGTTTGCGTAAAAATGTCGGTTGTCCATTAATAATATTAAAGCTCAAAAAACCCATTTAAATACAATTATTGTAAAAGGATAACTTTATTGCTATTAATTATATTAAAAATATTATTTACAAGTATTTTATGGAGGTAACTAAATAAAATGTGAGTTCTGAATTTTTATGTATCATTTGTTAATGGCAGCCATTTGCGTTGACGACATGACAGCTGTCATTATTTCTCGAGGTGGTGCTTCACTCTATATTTTTTTGGCAAAATCGTGTTGCTCCAAACAATGGAGAAAACCATATAAAAAAATACAACATTATTAAAATTTTAAACAAAGTTTTCCAAGGTGTTCTCTCTTTAAAAACCATGAAACCTGAACAAAGCGATACCTACTCAATATTATTTTGGGAATTAGTTCGTTAAATTTAATTAAACCTTGATTATAATACTTTATTCTGTTAAAAGAGATAATGCTTAAAACTTATTAGTGTCAAACTCATATTCAAGAAATAATTTATACCTACTTATAATTACTAAATTAGTAATTACTTTATCCACCAAATATCTTTTTTGTTCTTTGATTGAAAAATTTGGATTATTTTTTCTACTTTGTTTTCTAATATAGTTTTGTTGAACAAAGTATTACCAAATAAAGCCATTTAAGGTATTGCAACATGTAGTTTACGGCTTGAAAACTAACAAATTAAGACTTGATTAAGGTTGTCCAGTTGACAGAGCAATATAGACATGTCTAGACTGTTTACACAAAACCTAGACTTATCAGTAGACATAGCAATAACTGTCAACAAATAAATCGCAGACAGATTGTTAAGAATTATACTTACAATGTATATTAACTCGTACCCGAACTTTGCATTAAAGAAGATTAGTAGTAATAAAAAAAAATGTAGAATGAAAGAAATATTTTATTTGTTAAAATAAAGCTTATAAGCTTTATAACTCTTTCAACTAATCACCATTTTGAATATTTTAACCAATCAAATTCTTAATATTTGCTGTTAACATTAATTTCTGAATCAACTATGAATATTTAGTAAATAAAAATAATATTATATAGTAGATAAAAATAGTTTATATAGTTAAAAATCAGTAATAGTATAATTTGTATATTTTTATCCCGCTGTATATAATCTGATGCAACAGATAAGGTGCGTACACACTGGCGTTCATTTTTTCACCAATGGCCCGTACCACCGTGTACCGTTCTTTGACTATATGAGTCACCTGAACAAAACCGGAAGGCGTAGAGCCGCTATTGGAATATTTAATGCGTAATTATTTTTATTATTTTTTTAACTCGTGATTCCATCCATCACCATATTTATTGATTCGTACATTACCTTGAAATATTTCGTTTTTTTGAAAAAATCACTCAACGTCACGAGGAAATACATAGTATTATGCTTATGAGTCATATTATTTATTTAGTCCTGGAAAAAGTATGTAATATTTTATATAATTATTAACATAACTATTATTACAATATTTTATATAATTATTAAGATAAAAATTGTTGTGATGTGCAAAAAAAATGAACAGAACAATGCGGTTTGGTTTTTTGTTTTATGAATAAAATAGTTATATGAATTTATTAAAATTACCACTTTTAGTCTGTTTTAAAATTTGTTATATTTTAACAACTCTACGGGGTTGTTATTCTTTCACACCGGTGACCAAACTCGAAGATGCGTACACGTTTTTTAAAAGTCAACATTAAAAATATTTAACTCCTAAACGATTCAAATTATAATTAGGAATGTTTGTATACGCAATCATGTCAACTATGTAATGCTGTTCTTACTTTCATATTAGTCCTTATTAATATGGTATTAGAGAATATTTTATTTTCGAATTAAAATTAGTTAATGTTGTCAAATAAAATTGGTCCTCATCGGACTTGACAATGTTAATATAACCCAAATGACCAATATTAATCACCTACTGTCAACTATTGTGAGTGAATGATTAACTAATGTTCCCGTCTTATTAAACCGATTGGATTAAACCGATATTTTATTATTGTTTGGTATTTTATTATTATTCTATTCTATTATTTTGTTTATCATAATTTATGTTTTAAGGAAGGTATTTTTGGAACAAAATAAAGCTCCTTTAGCCACGACAAATGATTTACATCACTTTTTGATCGTGCTATTGAAAAAAAATTAAGAGACGTGGTTCTTGTTGTGTGCCATATTTTAGGTGCAAGTCAGGTTTAAGAGTAAATACCACGAGGTGGTTAGTAATTTGTCCCTTATTGGTTAAGATTCTATTTGATTTTGAGGAGAGTGAGGGCCTGGAGATCTGTAACACAACCTGTATTACAGATCTCCAGGCCCTCACTCTCCACACCTAGTATAGATTCCAGTCTCTCACAAAGGTACTTTCTTCGGTATTTATTTCAGTAACTAGTTATACGTTTGTAATTGCCTTTGTGAATAAGAGAAATAAAGATTATTTTATTTTATATATTTTATTGTATGCCAATATCTACTCCGAAAACGCAAATATAAAAATTTTTGTCCATCTGTCTGTTTGTTCCGAGTAATCTTCGGAACGGCTGGACCGACTTCGTTGGGACTTCCAATAGCAGGTAGCTGACATCCCAAGTTATAATATACTTTTATTGGACAAAAGAATTAGGGTTTCGCGTGAAACACTAAACTTTGCTACAATATGCGATACGCGCGGGTAAAGCTGGGAGGCACAGCTAGTACATAATATAAATATAAACAATCATAAAATAAAACTATATAAGTAACACCTTCTCCCTCGGATCGTTGCAGTGAGTGCACGTGTATAAGGAGACCTGTATTTTTCGCTTTAAATCAAATAATAAATTTAAATTTTGTAAATAAATTCAGTGCAAAATAATAGGCCAACATAAGTGTTAAGAAGAAGTTAGGATAAGTGACGGGGCAAGATCCACTTCAGTTCTGCGATCCTGGTACTTTACAAGGCACCGTATGTGAGTAAAACTTACAAGGAAAATATTGGGACAACATAAGCCTAAGGATATACTTACTTGTGACAAGGCGAGATTACCTACGGTTCTGCGATCCTAGTACTTTTTCTAGCCATCGAATGTGAGTACATAAAAACAAATAAGCTTCTTCTCCAATCCGTCGTTCAGCTTATCAGCAACTAGCTCCGCCTTCTTGCGCATGATAGGGCCGACTTCGTGCCCACCCCCTCAAACTGCATTGAAAACTCCACCCCCTTTTTGTCAACTTACCTATTAACACTTGCGTGGGCGCAGCTAAGGAAGTGCCTCAAGGAACATTGTCCGTCATTGGCTGGAAGGTTCAAATTTGCAAAGATTAACCAAGACCGTGTCGAATCCTTAAAATTTTATTGGACATTGTGCAAATTGATTTGCCAATTAGAGGAACTATTACATATTCTTGCTATACTGTAGTCAAAATGGGAAGTCCTATGAATAAATCACAATCTGAATCTGATCTAAGTTTACTAGGACAACTAGACAAAACGCCACCTATGTTTGTATCTTCGAGGAACAAAAGGAGAAGAGAAGATGATATTACCTCAGAACTAAAAATCTTCAAGGAAGAATTGATAAACATGTTCTCATCATTAATTAAAGCGCAAGAAACTGAACTCAAAACAATTGCTCCCACGCTAAAGGACATACAACAAACGAACCGTAATATCGAGAATTCGATTTCATTTCTTACCACACAAAACGAAGAATTAAAACAGAAAGTTGAATTTTTAGAAGCAGAAAGAAAAGAAGACAAAAAATACATTACCATGCTAGAAGAAAAATTGGAGGATATGCAGGTGGGATTTCGAAAATGTAATTTTGAAGTGAAAAATGTGCCAAAAAATAAGAATGAATCCAAGGAAGACCTATTAGAAATGGTAATGAGTCTGTCTAAAAGTGTTGGGAGTAATATTAGCCTAACTGATATTAAGGACGTATACAGGATTAAGAGCAAGAAACAAGGAACAAGCAATACTCCAATAATTGTAGAAACCTCCTCTACCTTAAGAAAGACAGAGATGATGAAACTCTGTAAACTTTTTAACGTAAAAAATAAATCAAAATTATGTGCTAAACATCTCGGTATGCGTGTTGCGGAGGACACCCCTATTTTTGTAACGGAACAATTGACGGCTAAAAACTCTCGCTTGCATTTCTTGGCTAGAGACTTAGTAAAGTCCAAAAGGTTCAAATTTTGCTGGACTGCCTATGGAAGAGTGTATGTTCGAAAAGACGAAAATAGTCCTATTATAAACATTAGATATGAAGCTCAGGTGCAAAATTTATTAAATACCACTTGACTATGTCAGTTCGATTATAATACGCCAAATAATATGTCACTATGTAACCTAGATAAGTGTTACTTATATTGTTTAAAAAAATACCCTAGAATAAGTCTGTTAATATTACTTTTTACTCTAAAATACTATTTTTGTACCACAATAACATATATTTACAAGCTATACACTCATATACAAACACACAAACCTTACAATACACCACAATATATACATAATACACGAAACTGTGCATTTATACAACACTCACCCATTTGTTACGTACTTACTAGATATTTAAATATTTTAACTTTTTCACTTTTCATACAAATAAATATTTATTACTTGAATTTAGGGCTATATCATAAAATATCATTTTACTTAATAAATAGACTAAAATTAATTAAGCAGTCTATAAAACCTAAAATAGATTATATTTATAATTCCAAAATATTAAAAATAACTGAATGTATAAAAATAAAACCTACAGTTTACATAATTTACACATCTTATGAATAACTCCATCAATCTCTTACAAGAAGTAGACAGTACTGAAATTGCATTTGCTACTGAATGTAATGCTGAGAATGTTACTGGATGTATCGACTTCAAACTTCATGATTTTATTATAGTGTCCCAAAACATTAGAACTATATATAATAATCTAGATGACCTTTGTTCTACCATTGACCAGATGGGTTTAAATGCACAACCTGACTGCTTTATCTTGACGGAATGCCGGCTATCAGCAAATAAGCCTATACCGTCTTTAAACAATTATAATTCATATTTTTCCACGCGACAAATAAACCAAAATGACGGAGTTGTAGTCTATACTAAGAAATCACTCAAGACGAATGTAAGCGAACCTTATCTGGATGACGCGTCATGTCTTCAACTTATTACAGATGAAGTCTTAATCCTGGGGATCTACCGTTCTCCTTCTTACAATAATGCTAATAGATTCATAGATTCATTAAATAAACACTTACAACATATTAAATCGTATAAAAATATAATAATAACAGGTGACCTTAACATAAATATTATTACAAAAGACAATGAGCACAATTTGGAAAGAAATAATAGATGCAACTACTTAAATATGTTGACAATGAACAGTATTTTTCCGGGACATTCTATACCGACACGTTTAGAAAGTTGCCTAGATCATTTTATGTTAAAAATAGACAAACAAAACACTACCGCACAAATTGCAATAATAAAAACATCCGTCACAGATCACTACACGATATTGATGAGTCTTTCAAATTTAAAAATAAATAAAGGTGAAGATCAACCTACTAAAACTACGACGGATTTTGAGAAAGCACTTCAAAGCCTGAAAAATAAAAACCTTTTAGATCTACTTCAGTATGAAAATCCTAATTTGATATTTGATAACTTAATTACCAAAATAGGCGAATCACTTCAAGAAAATACTAAACTAAAACATCTTTCAAAAAATAAACGAATAATAAAGCCATGGATTACTCCTGGTATGTTACGCTGTATCAGAACTAGGGATAAACTACAGTTGAAACTTCGCTCTGACCCCTATAATGAAATTGCTAAAATTACATATAAAAGATACCGTAATCATTGTAATAAACTAATTAAAACCTTAAAACGTAACTATGAGAGAAAACAATTAGAAAACGCTACAACTCCAAAAAGTCTCTGGAAAAATATTAAAAATATAACGCACTTAAAGCAATCTCGAACGGACAATAAAATACTATTAAATATTAATTCCTCACCGAAAGATGCTGTAAATTTTATTAACAGTTTTTATGCTAATATCGGTAGAAATCTGGCAGACAATATTATACCACAAAGTAACACCAGTATTAGTAGATGTCCCACACGATTTGTACAGTATAATTCTTTTGGCCTTATTGACACAGATCCTTGCGAAGTAAATGACATTTTAATGAACCTGAAATCAGATAGTGCCCCCGGCTGGGATAACATCTCAAGTAGCTTCCTAAAACTAGCAAGGAAAGAAGTTGTCCCTATTATAACATATGCTACCAACCTCTGCTTTAAAAAAGGTATTTTCCCAGCTCCCCTGAAACAATCCTTAATAACACCAGTATACAAGAGTGGGGATAGAGACGATGTCAATAATTATAGGCCTATTTCGGTCTTACCGTGTATGTCAAAAATTATAGAGAAATTACTTAATAAAAGACTTCTAAATTATCTTGAAAAATATAAAATTTTATCAGACTCACAGTATGGATTTCGACGTGGTAAATCTACAGAAGATGCTGTTGAGGCTTTAACTACTATAATTACTGACCATTTAGATCATGTGCAAAAATGCTTAGCAGTTTTTTTGGATCTCAAAAAGGCATTTGACACCGTTTCTATCCCTATTCTCGTAGAAAAGTTAGAAGGAATTGGTATCAGGGGCACACCCTTGGCATTACTCAAAGATTATTTGAGCTTGAGACAGCAAAGGGTCAAAATTGGACAAAATATGAGTGAGAGCGAGGTTGTGACTTACGGCGTGCCACAAGGTAGCGTCCTTGGTCCAACGTTGTTTCTCATTTATATAAATGACCTGTGTAATTTTAAATTGAGTGGTGCTAGGGTGTTATCTTATGCTGATGACACAGCAATTGTTTTTTCCGGGCCGTCTTGGCGGGTTGTGCAATCGCAGACTGAAGAGGGACTCATCATAATTTCCGACTGGCTAAAAACAAATCTTCTTACCTTAAACCCCCAAAAAACCAATTATATTTGCTTTACTATTAACAGACGTACTCAACCAGACAATAATTTCATAATTAGAATCCATAACTGTAAAAACGTACACTCACCCGGCTGTAATTGTCCTGTTATAAATAAAGCATCAAGTGCTAAATATCTAGGTGTAATGTTAGACCAGAGACTATCGTGGCATGCACACGCAGATTTAATTAGTACCAGGATAAGAAAGATGATATGGATTTTTAAATCGTTGAGACATGTAGCTAATAAAAACCTTTTAAACAGAGTATATATAGCACTCGCACAGTCTATAATTTCATATTGCCTTCCAATCTGGGGTGGTATGACACGAACTAAGTTTTTAGAAGTTGAAAGGGCCCAACGGGCTCTCATTAAAACTATGTACTTCAAGCCATATCGGTATTCTACTGAGAACCTTTATAGGGACAGTGATTTGCTGAGTATACGAAAATTATATATTATAAACGTTATATTAAAAAAACATAAATCACTTACCTTTGACCCGCTACTGCTAAATAAAAGAAAAACGCATAACATTATCAACTCGTTAAGTACTAAAACTCATTTTGCTAAAAACCAGTTTCAAAGTCAATCAATTCATCTTTATAATACTATCAATAAAAAACTAAATATTTATAAGCTGTCAAATATCGAATGTAAGATAAAAGTTACAAATTGGATAAAAACATTAGAGTATATTAAAACAGAAGAACTACTAAAATCTGTACTGTAGTATTTACAGATTTCTCATGTCCATAAATACACACGCCCACAAACACATACACACACACACACACACATACGCACACACACACACACACGCACACACACACATACACACTCACACACACGCGCATGAACTTACTAACATGCAACATACATATATAATTTGTTTTTGTTTACTTACCTTTTATTTCTTTATTCTGCAATATTCTGAAATCTTGTATGTTAATAGTATATTGTTATGGGAGAGCGAAGATTTCTAACACAGGTGCGCTAAGCGCCTACTAGAAGTCTTCAACACTTTGTTTATATTTGTAAATTTTTTGTTAAAGAAATAAACATTTTTGATTTTTTTTTTTTTTATAAATAACCACTTTATTGTGCGTTATTTAATAACAGAATGTCAATAGCATTCAGTTTCATCATCAGATACTAAATATCTCTATGCAGTAATATTATTGCTTTATGGTTCAATTTATTTAGGTGTATGGTTTTGGACCTTAAGCAATCCACGCTGACTGCGAATGGAAGTTGACAGTACTAACAACCACCATCTTCTAAAGCAATTTTTCCCAGCTTACCTCTAAGTTCAATTCAACTTGTTCAATGTGTCTCGGTGTTTAAGCATATAACGATTTAACGCTTTCCACAGTTAGACCCACGCTACAGAGGCGTTTATTTTCAGAGTGATAGAAAACGCTGGAACGTGATATTCTCCGGACTGGCGTGCTTCTACTTGACTTGCAACCTCGTGTACACGGTCCTGGCGAGCAGCGAGCGACAGAGCTGGGATACTAGCGATAAACCTAAAGTTGGATATAATAATGGCAAGTATAGTGGACCCTCATTAGCGTCAAGTAGAAAATACCACTGATGTGTCTCGTCCAACTTCAGACATTCATCCATCAACAAAACGCACTGGTAATAAATTACTGATTTTGCTTGACGCTTTCTCTCACAGGTTAGATAACTCCAATGCTCAGATGTTTTAGGGGGACTTCAATGACCAGTATCACTAACCACGGCTATTTAGTTTATCGACAATATTAATTTCTCTATCATGCATTGCTCATAAGGAGACCACGGAAAAAAGAAAACAAGACTGGATATACTTTCTGTGGGGCAGACCGTTTTACAATTTGGAGTTATGTAACCCTTCCACGAGCCCCCCAGGATTGTTGAAAGAAAGAAAGAAAATATTTTATTCACTTGGCCACAATGAGCTCTTTGAATAGGTCTTACAAAAAGTTGTATCGGTAATGACCGCTGTGGCCATCATAAATATCTGGGACCAACTTAGACACTTTAAGATGGTCTGAAAAAATCTGAGACAACAACGTGGTCTGGTCTGATCAAGGCCTTGCATACCTCCAAATGGTCCAAGATCCCAGGGCTGCCAGACGTCACGTATTTTCTGACG
>DWAC01000004.1:0-13711 GCA_018237905.1 Curetis bulis | reverse complement strand
CCACATAGTATATATTTTTTCTAGCCTCTTTACTTGTGGGGGTGATCTTAAAAATAGACACTTCAATTTTATTTATTTATATAGATACAATCTTTACCTACAATTAAAACCACAAGTAAGGATGATAGCAAAAATATGTAATATTTGCAAAGTATAATCTATCATCAACCTACTCCCGTCTACTTCTAAACACAAGTCTCTTTATTGAACTGCTAAGATTCCCCCTTCGATCCCTTGCTGCTCATGTCGAATTCGATCCAGCCACAATATACTTCAATATCGGTTGTAAATTTGCCTAACTCCTAAGTCTTAGCGGATGATAATACGGTATTATGTAAATTATTTACGCCCGCCGAGTGGAAACGCGGGGTGTTTTGAACATAGTCATCGTCAATGTGAATCAATATATTCAACCCCTTTTATGATTCAGTCATTTGGTTTTATTGGCGTGTACGTGCGTCTGAACGTGCATCATTCGGCGGCAATAAAAAATTCTGAGCGCTCTTTTATATTGCATACATAAAGAAGAAATAAAATGTTCGCTCAATGTTTGATGCCACGTTAAAATTTTATTTTATATGCTTATTTCATTTAAGAGAATTTTCTCATATTTTTATTGTACAAGGTTATTAAATATCTTGTCTAGCATTGCTTTACCTTTGAGTTGTACGAAAGAAAAATCCTCAGAGACTGGGACCGAATTGATCGCTCATAAAGAGCATTATTGTAGAGTAGAAATAAAAATAATAGTAGAAATGAAATAAAAATAGGGGAAGCCGGGGACCAGTGATTCGCCACCCCAAAAAACCACTATTAGAATTTTATTCTCAGTCGGCAACATTTAACACTGCTTATATAGAGCATTTATTAGAATTTAATATTTTTTCGAAAAATATCCATCCAAAATATGCGCACGGGCGCTGTATGTCGACGGACGCGTGCGAAGCTATCACTTCGTATTGTTTTTTTTTCGATATACCCTCATAATAATTATGAATTATTTCTTTGCTTTGCGTGATTTTGTTATATTGAAACATGAATAGTAATGATCAACATAGTGAAATGGAAGAAGAGATAACGGAGTCAATCGATTGTACATCTGAGAATAGGGAATCGAGGAGTAACGAGAGAAGACATGAGAGTGGAGAATATTTAAGAGAAGATACAACTTTATTATCTAGTAATAAACGAAATCGAGTGATGGACGAAGAAGAGATTTGGACAACGGTGAGAAGACGAGGAAAGCGACTTGCACGAACGGACAATTTAGATTCGCGATTTGCTGAGGACATTATTGAGTTAAGTATTTCTTCCGAGGAAAAGCTACCTAAACAATTCGGGTTAGCGAAATTGCTCAGATCGCAAAATATACAAAATGTTACCAGAATAAAATATATAAACCCATACAAGGCGACCATTCAATTTAATGATGAGGACAGTGCTGAGACTTTATATGACTCCCAATATTTTAAAAGTATTGGGCTGAAATGTCAGAAAACTTATGAAATGAACTATTCTTATGGAGTAATTAAAGAAATAGAGTTAGACAGAAGTGAAGAAGATATTTTAGAAAGTTTGAGGAGTGATTTATTATTAGTAGCTGTTAAAAGGTTGAAACGCAGGAACTCACAAAGCGGAATATGGGAACCGAGTGAAGCTATAAGGCTATGCTTTAAAGGATCATCACTGCCTTCGTACGTGTACTTATTTGATACCAGGGTAAGTGTTTCGCCTTACAAATACCCAGTCACTCAATGCTCACGTTGTTGGAGATTTGGACATTCCATGAGACTATGTCCTTCGACAAAAATGGTTTGCCCTAAATGCAGTAAAGATCATTCTAACTGTGAGACTGACACTTTTAGATGTAATAACTGTGGTGGCAGACATATGTCTATAGCAAGAATTTGTCCACGATATATTAAAGAGAAGAAGATAAGAGATCTCATGGCAGACTTTAACTGCTCCTATAAGAAAGCTCTTACTCTATATGTTCCCCCGTCTCCTCTTATCCAACAAAGTACTGAAGAGATTGCTGAGGAATTTATTGACTTTCAACCAAGCGTGAGCAATTTCCAACCTAGTGTGAGCAATAATCAACCAAGTGTGAGCAATATTCAACCAAGTGGGAGCAATAATCAAGCAAGTGATATGATATTGCTTTCGGATGAAGAAGAAAGTAGCTCTTATGCAGATGTTCTGAAAAATAATGCCATTGTTGTACAAAAGTCTAAACAAAAATGTTTGAAAAAAAAGAAAAATAAAGAAAGACGTATACAAGAATCTTCGTTGAACGAAATTACCAATGAAAGTATTGCTGATCAACCGGAACATGGAATAACTATAAATGAAAGACCGGCCCAGCAGGAATCATTCTTCAATATGTTACTCAAAAAATTAAAAGATAAAATTTCGGAGGGGAATAGTTCGTGGGAAGACAAAATAAACGGAGTATTTAAAATTATTGCTGAAGAGTTGACATCCCTTGTAGTGCGTCGTATGTCTGATTTACCCGGGCTTATTCAACAATGGATTCAAGGCCCATAAAGAATATTATAAATATTATTCAATGGAATGCTCATAGCGTTCTTCCTAAAATACTCGATTTAGAATTATTACTAAGCCAGGAAAGGATTCATATAGCTATTTTGAGCGAAACATGGCTTAAACCAGACAGTCATTTTTATGTGAGAGGATACAACACATATAGAAAGGATCGCACCGATGGATATGGTGGTGTAGCTATGTTAATTCATCAATCTTTGAATGTAAGGCAGTGTGAAATAAATATAAGCAATCAAGATATACAATTAATACACCTCCAAGTAAATAATTGTGATCATCTAGAAAATATTATATGTGTTTACTGTCCACCATCTACACGGACAAGTAAATACGATTGGGATCAGGTATTTAGTATGTTTCAAAGGAAAACTCTTGTTGCGGGTGACTTTAATGGCCACCACACCAATTGGTCGACCAAAGTAGATCGAAGGGGTACTGACATTTTTGATTCGATAATTGACAACAACTTTATGATATTAAACAATGGCTCCCATACTAGAATCAAATTAGTAAACAATCGATTACAAAAAACTTCACCGGACTTAACATTAGTAACTACAGATTTGGCGTTTAAATTTAACTGGAAAACTACAAATGAGAATTTAGGAAGTGATCACATGATAATCAAAATTGAAACAGAAATTTTTATTGACGAAGTGCCGAAAATCAAAAGGAATTACAAAAATGCTAACTGGACAGACTACAAAAGCAAAACTGAGGAAGAATTTAAACGTTTTCATTTACCATCTGACAATCAAGAGGCATACGACCTTTTTATAGACAGTATAAATAGGGCAGCCGACAAATGTATTCCTTTAACCAAAATATGTAACAATCCATTACGAAAGGATAAGTTTATAAAGAAACCATACTGGAGCCCAGAGATATCTCGAGCTGTAGCAGAGAGACGGTTGGCTTTAGCAGCGTTTAGGCGAAATCCTATTCCACAAAATTTTGAAATTCTGAAACACAAAATTAGTTGTGCACAAAAACTTATTAGAATAAGTAAAGCTAAAAATTGGCGAACCTTCTGTGACAGCATGGATGGCGCGATGACTTCTAATGAAATGTGGTTGCGTATGAAATGGCTTAAAGGCTATAAATCTACAAAGCCAGGGTTGGATAGGGAACAAGCGGATACTATTTTAAGAGGTATGGCCCCTGACTTTGCGTTACCATGCTGTCCTATTTTTCAATCTGCCAATTCAATGTTATGTCGCTCGATTTCGATACAGGAACTAGAAAACTCAATTAAACACTCGGATACTGCACCTGGTCATGATAATATAACATATTCAATGATTAAAAATCTGCCTTTATCTGGAAAAAGTATATTAGTTGCACTATATAATAGATTTTTAAGTGATTCTTTCGTACCAAAGCAATGGAGAAATATAAAAATAGTCCCTGTACCGAAACCGGGACGAAACTCTGATTTGTTATCTAGCTTAAGACCTATTTCACTTTTGTCCTGTCCATGTAAAATCCTACATTGTATATTGACTAGAAGGCTTGAATGGTTTTTAGAAAAAAATGGACTTTTTCCAAGAGAAATGACGGGTTTTCGACGTTCCCAATCTTGCATAGATAACCTCGCTAGACTGGTATCAAGAATACAAGTAGGTTTTACAAGAGGCCTTCCAACTGTAGCATGCTTCGTAGATATTGAGAATGCATACAATAATGTGAATCTATCAAGTATGCTTAACGTATTGGATGAGTTTGGAGTTGGGGCACAAATTTGTAAATATTTATGGGAATTTTTGCACTTGAGACATTTGACCATAGAATCAAATGACTTTATCATAAAGCGAGACGTAAGTATTGGCTTAGCCCAAGGCGATCCATTATCACCAATATTGTTTAATGTTGCGACGGCTAAGATATGTAATAATATAATTAATGTAAATGTATCCCAATATGCAGATGATTTTGTGCTTTATGTAAGTCGTAATAATGTACAAGTTTTTCGAGGGTAGGCGTGCAAAACAATAACACATGTTAGTTTTTGCTCTTTATTATAATTACAACTAATTAGTCTAATTAATTAAAATTATTACCTTTTTTGATGTACATATATTAGATAGTGCCTACCAGTAATTATCTCTTTATAATTATCACTTGTACACAAAATCACATAAAAGTCCACATCATCAAAAGTTCAAGAACTCATTTGGCATTTATTTGGTGAACACATCACTGTAAGAAGAGATGGAGGATCTGAAAAAAACTATTGCTCAATTGGCAGAAATATTCCATGTAAAGATGAAGGAATTTCGGAGTGAACTGCACAGCTCGGAATCGCATTCCTCTAATCCCAGCAAGCTTTCAACAGAGTTTGAGATGTTTAAATCTTTCATGGTTTTTGCACTAAATAGTCTGCAACGCCAAGTTGAGGTCCTCGCTGCACAGAATGACCATTTGGAGATGCGGACCAGGCGTAAAATGATCATGTTACATGGGGTGCCAGAGAGTAAGAAGGAAATCATCACTAATACTGCAGTAAAGGTGCTCTCTGACCACTTGGATGGTCCTGCTGTAAAGGCGGAGGACATATCAAGATGTCACAGGATGGGTCGTGCAAAGTCCGATAAACCTCGTCCTATACTAATTAAATTTCGTGATATGTCTGTCCGCAATCAAGTCTGGTTCTCTAAAACGGGCTTCAAAGGAACTGGTGTGACGATGTCGGAGTTCCTCACGAAGGATCGGCACAACACATTTGTAGCTGCTCGGCAGCGGTTTGGAGTGTCCAAATGCTGGACAAGAGATGGCTGCATTATTGTTCTGGGGCCCGATGGGATGAAGCATCGTCTGACAAACACCACGGAACTCGACGCCATTCCTGAGCCTGCTCCAAAGGCTTCTTCTTCTGCTGCGCCTGCTGTCAGAGACATCTCAGCGGCTCCAACTTCTCGCTCCAGGAAGATGAATAAACCAAAATAATGTCTTGATAGGTATTTTTAGCTTAATACTCCTTTTTTGCATAGATTTATATGTGCTTTTGATTTTATAATAGTTCTATACTGCTTGTCGCTTTATTATTGAATGGTATTGCATATTAATACTAGTTGGTCACTGTGATGAAGTTGCTGTAGGCTTTCTTTTTATTGTTAATTTTCTTTCGTTATAGTCATATTTCCAGGTATAGCTTTGTTCGTATATGTATTTTATCATTAATATATTGCTAATTAGAATTAGAATTTTTATGCAAACAACATTAATAAAAATTAAATGTAGTTATTTGAACAAAATAAATGACAAGTAACTATTGACAACTGACAAGTGACAGTAATCCTTCTTCTTCTTATATTTGGGCATTTATCTTTACTTTCTGCTCCATTGCTATTGATTGCTATCGGTATGAGAATATAAATTGTAAACTGGTGTTGATATGCAATTATTATTTAGTAAGTTGTTCTTATTTCCTTGTATGCCATTCATCATTTATCTATTAGTATTAATAATTGTGTTTTTGTGTTGAAATTTTGTACTTAAGATTGCTGGCGGGCATAGAATATGTTAGTTAATAACAGAGTTTAAAATTGTAGTATTTAGTTATTATTATTATCGTATTAATTATATCTATTTATTTATATATTTTAATATTTATTATAATATTGTTGTTAATCTTATACATAACTATTTAAATATATTATGGTATTGAATAATGAAAATGATAGTGAATCCGAATATGTGTCATGTCCATCAACTGAAGAATTTTTTAGTGATGATAGTGATACTTGTAGCACTTATATGCCGTTAAATCAGGCTATTCAAATGAAATTCCCTACCTCTATTAAAAACTTTAATTGTGCTCATATCAATGCGCAGAGCATTCCTGCGCACTATACAGAGCTGCTTACTGCGTTTGATCCAAGCAATATACACGCGATTCTTGTTTCAGAAACTTGGCTTAAACCCTGTCTACCTTCTACTTCATACTCTCTTCCTGGCTTTCATCTTGTTCGCAACGACAGAATTGGCAAGGGTGGTGGAGGCGTTGCGATCTATTTACGTTCGCATATTCCTTTTAAACTGATCAGTATGTCAGCGCAGCCACCCCTTCCCGATTCTGCTGAACATATACTTTTAGAAATCACTCTTTCCAACACTAATCTTCTTCTCGGAGTTTTTTATAGCCCATCACCAAATAATAACTTTTTCTCTTCCTTTGAGTCCTTGCTAGTAGATTTCGTCCCCTCCTATGCTCATACTATTATTATGGGTGATTTTAATACTTGCCTCTTAAAACGTGATAGCCGCTCGAAAAAACTCTCATCACTCATTGAAGCTTGTAATTTACATTTTCTCCCACTGCAAGCCACTCATTACCTTCCAAACTGTAATCCTTCTCTTCTCGATCTTCTCATAGTCTCTTCTCCGAACTTTGTCTCCAACCACGGCCAACTTTCAGCTAGTGGTTTTTCACATCATGACTTGATCTATCTCTCATACTCTCTTCTTCCTCCTAAATCTAAGCCAAAAATTCTCAGCCAGCGCAATTTTGCTGGAATGGATGTTGAGCGTTTGCGTAATGATGCCTTACAATTAAGTTGGATTAATATTCAGAATGTTAATTCCATCAATGAAAAAGTCAATGTTTTTAATAGTATGCTTAATGATCTATATAATGTACATGCGCCTATCAAGCCGGTTAAAATAAAGCATCGTCCTGCGCCTTGGCTTACAGAGGAATTAAAGTCATTAATTAATAAAAAAATAAGGGCCAAAGCTAAGTTGAGAGTCTTCAAAACAGAAGATTTAGTAAACAAATATAAAGCCATACGAAATCACTGCAATACATTGTGTAGAGATGCACAGCGACGCTACATTCACCAATCAGTCGACAACGGCGACTCCCAGAAAGTCTGGAATTTCTTAAAATCATTAGGAGTTGGCAAATCACAATATGTATCCTCTTTCGATAATAACAATCTAAATTCATTAAATAAATACTTTTCTTCTTCTTCTTCTTCTAGTTCCTTTGATAGCACCACAAAAATTAATACCTTAAATATTCTTTCAGCGATGCCTCCTCCTATTTATCAACCGTTCGTTTTCAAACCAATTGCTGACTGTGATGTTAAGAAGGCCGTCATGTCCATCTCATCGAATGCCGTGGGAAGTGATAGCATTAGCCGTAAAATGATTCTTCCTATCCTTGATATTATCTCTCCTGCGATCTCCCATATCCTTAATCACTCCCTAACTACCGGTGAATTCCCTGATGAGTGGAAAGACGCTCACATCATTCCTCTACCTAAAAAGTGTAAACCTCTAAATTTTTCTGATTATCGTCCCATTTCAATTCTTCCCTTCCTATCCAAAGTCATTGAACGATTAGTGTTTCAACAGTTAAATTCTTTCCTTAATTCTAATCGTATCCTTAACCCTTTCCAATCCGGATTCCGCCAAGGTCATAGTACGGTTACTGCTCTTACAAAAATTACGGACGACATTCGATGGGGAATGGATAATAAATGCCTTACCGTTCTCGTATTACTGGATTTCAGTAATGCATTTAATACAGTGGATATTGATATTTTACTAAGCATACTACGGTCTATTAACATATCTCCAGCGGCAATTGAGTGGTTTCGAAATTATTTACTAGGACGCCGGCAGCGAATACATGTTGACCAACACTTCTCGTCCTGGTGTACGCTTGCAGCTGGTGTTCCTCAAGGCGGTGTGCTTTCCCCACTTCTTTTCTCTATTTTTATTAACTCCATTACTAGCAATATCTCTTCTCTCTATCACATGTATGCAGATGATCTCCAAATATATGCTCAATCAACTCTATCAGATTTACCAACTGCTATACAGTCTGTCAACAATGATCTTGTATTAATTTCTGAGTGGGCGAGGAGATATGGCCTTACCCTAAATCCTAGCAAGACACAAGCCATCATTGTTGGCAGTCATCATTTAATCTATAGAATTGATTGGGTAAACACTCCACTCATTATGCTGAATAATGTTGTTATTCCTTATTCTGAGGAAGTCAAAAATTTAGGAGTCATAATTGACAAAACTTTATCTTGGAGTAGTCAAATAAAGTCAATCAGTAACAGAATATTTGCTGCATCATCCTCACTAAGACGCTTGCGTAATTTTCTTCCCATTCCTACTAAAATTATGCTGGCTCAAACATTACTTCTTCCATTAATGGATTATGCGGATGTGTGTTGCTTGGGTCTTACGGAGGGTCAGTTGAATAAGTTGGAGCGCTTGCAGAACTTATGCATTAGATTTATATATGGGCTTCGAAAGTTCGACCACGTGTCCGAATTTCGTTGTCAACTTAACTGGCTTCCAATCCGCCAGCGCCGCAATCTGCATACGCTCTGCTTCTTGTACAAAATTTTATTTAGTCCGTATACACCTTCTTACTTAAAAGAACACTTTAATTTCTCAACTTCTACTTTTAACCCTCAACGCTCCTCTAGGAAACTACTTCTCAATCTTCCTCTTCATAAAACTAAACTCTGTAATTCTTCCTTTACCCTTACAGCTATACGACTTTGGAATGCCATACCTTTAGATATTCGTACATCACAATCGCTGGAGATTTTCAAGTCCCGGCTAAAAAGATATTATTTAGGAACACTATCTGATAGTGACTATATAGTAGCATCATAGATCCACTATTATGTAGATTGTATCATCGCTTCTCTATATGTTATGATAATATGTTTGTGTGAATATGTATGTATGTATGTATATGTATGTATGTTATGTATATGTATGTATGTATGTTATGTATATTTATGTATAGAATTGTATATATTTGTAACTATATATAATATATATGTGTTTGCACCACCTTCCATATCACTAGAAATAAGATACTCTACTCCTGCTGGTTGTCTGGTAGAGATCGCCCTCTGGCGATAAGACCGCCTATTTGCACATTACTTGGTGTCGTGTATTTCCAAATTATGTATGTTTTTGTGGTGTGTAATATAAAGAATATATTATTATTATTATTTTTTAACTTTCATAATATATATTTTTTTTTAATATAAAGAAAATCTCTTAGTGTCGCCATCCAATTTCCGTAGTCCACTTAACTAAGATAAATTCGTCTAATCAAAGTTACATTATATTGCATTACACACGTGTAAGTTTATTGCATTGCGCGTGCCGTGTGGGGTGATGGGGGGAGAGGAAAGGGGGGGGGGCATGAAGAAATGTGCGCGCTGCGTCAGCGCACGCTATCAACGGATATCGCTTATCACAAGGTTACCGCGTCCACGTGTTTTGACCATAATTTATATGGCCGTATTATGTAAAATTAGAAATCAAGGACAAAGAAAATATAACAAAAGAAATATGTTATCACCATTCATCATCATCAACTTTTGCCATCAATATGGTCTGTGGTCTGTAATTCTGTATGCCTCAAAGGATGCCAAGACAGCCGATCCCCTTGGCGACCTGTCGTTTGGCGAATTAACTGGTGACGCGCCCCTAGGCAAGTACCGCATCGCAACTTATCTGCGCCCGGATTTTGTATGCGCTCCTAGGCAAAGGGACGCAAAGTTACAAAGGCTTTCTTTACCTTGGGGATGATTAAGGACAATGAGGTCTAACATGAAAATACTTATATTATAGTTTACTGCATCGAATACAGTCATGTTATTTTCCGAAGAAGTAGAAACAATATGAAAGCCTCAATAGGCGTCAAGTCAAATTAGGCGTTAGTTTGATCAAGGAAAAAGGTAATCTCTCTCGCGCAGTGACAAAATTAAAATGAATATAATAAAATACCATTCGACGACAATGTAAATAGAGCCTTTTGGATCTGTTCTGTCGCCGTAAATTAATTAAAAAAGTTGCAAAGTAATTTTTTTAACAAAAATAAATACAAGGTATATTACATTAGGAACTCTATGTTGATTGTGCAACGAATATATAAAATACGATCATAATATAATCGCGAATGCGCGTGAATTTGATGGAAGACGTTTGAGCTTCTTTTTTCCCACCCCACTTCGCTTCCGCAGTAATGTTAATTTTTAGGGTTTTCCTTAGTTTTTCACTTCTATAGGCAGTCTCCGTCATTGCCTTTGTTTTAGTATAAGTTTATATATCAAAGGACAATACTACATTTATTATTTAATTTTAATGTAAACCAACGCCCGCAAATATATTTACCGTCGTAGTGTGTGTCACAAATATGACAAATCCGGGGAAACCCAAGCTTAATGCCATCACACTCACCCCAAACTACAGTGACCTTCGCCTCCGCTATTTATATTCCTAATATTTAGCAATATACTTAGTTAATTATCGATTATAATTGTTGTTACTTTCTTAAGTCTTATAATAGGTTTTTATGGTTGGTAGAGCTTTGCTATTATGTCTCTCACAGAAAACCGGCGTAAAGTAGCAAGGCTTAATACCCTGCTGCGTTTTGTACGGTGAGTGAGAGCGCGGGTGGACCAACTTCTTTCCCCTCATCCGCCCATCCCACCTAATATTCCATTTCCTCTCTTTATCTTGCTCCCTGGTGCCCTTACATTTCCTTTTTAAAAGGTTGGTAACGCATTGGCGACTACAAGAGGTAAAAAATCTTTAGTTAATAAGCAGGTAATTTCTTATTTAATTATTGATTAAGAAATTCTTCAGCAGAAGCGATTTCAGCAAAAGAAATATCGCTAAAGTCGCTTCTGCTGCTGGGTTTCATTGGAAAAATTATAGCAGTGGGGGCACATTTAATTCATGCTCTAAAGGTTCCTTTACAGGTACAATAAGTGACACTAATGCCCATTGTCTTTCTTATTCCAATAAATAGGTTAAGTACGAAACATAATTAAAACTCATTGAAGCTATTTGATAAATCGAATTAAAACGCAGTAATCACTTCTTGATATCCTAATAAAGTTTATGCAACAACGATTTTATATTGAAAACAGAACTTAAAATGGCTTTCGCTACTCGGCGTAAAATATGTATAAAAATAAGCACCGATAATTCTATACAGATTCTTAGTAAAAATAAAACAAAATATAGATGTAGAAGTTTTACAATTTATTATACTTACGTAATATTATTGTAAATAATATTTTATTACATCTTTAGGAGAGACTACAGGTTGGTTTAAAAACCAGATCATTGGGAAATTTGTTTTCTTAAACATCGAAAAACTCATATATTTTATAATTCATAAATCAATGGAAGTAGGTTTTTAAACAATATAAAAAATCTACACATCGTCTAATAGAAATGGACATAAATTTCTACAATAAGTCACATTAATACTATATTACTTATATAAAAAGACTAGAAATATTACTTACAACGAACCAGTCACAAAACATTTCACACTACCTACATTTATCACTTCGTGTCAAACATTTGTCGCTCTAAAAGAATATTTATCTTAATTAATTGCACGTGGCATTGGCGTTAAAGTTTCATATTCATATAAATATTAAGGGAATATAATTTTCATCATAGAAGGATTATTATAATTAATTAACCTATATGATATAAATATAATTATAATATTCGATATTGGTAGGGAATGTTTCAAAATACGCTGCTTTTAAATCACATAGACCATTTATTATATTGCTTATTTATGTATATACATTTATATTTTTTATAAACTGCACTAATATAAATTGGTTGTCAGAAAGGGTAAGTTAAAGTATATATAAAATTACAATAGTTAGGAAGACAAAATCTGTTACTCAAATGTTTACGATAAACAGTTATTGCACATTAAAAACGTCAGAATGCTTAAGAAATAACGCAGGAGTTACGTTTATTGTTTGCGTGTCTCTCTCGTATTTGTTGTAGGTGTGCTAGTTGAGCTGCCGAAGGTACATGGGGCTGGTTGGAAGCAGACGGCGACGGAGTGGACCCGGGCGGGCCCTGGGGACCGGTCGGCAGTGACTGTCGCCGTCGCCGACGTAACGCCGGCGACAAGTTGTACTTTACTTTAGCCTGAACGAGTAACTCCTTAAAAATTTGTGATACGTTAATATTATCTTTAGCTGACGCTTCCACGAAGCCGTTTTCCCAATCAACAGTCACTACTGACTCCGTAGTGTGAAACTCCACCTGAAATTAAAATATACTTCAGTATGGCTTTTATTTTTTTATATTCTGCCCTAAATTCTATACAACTATTTCGAAGAAAATAAGATTTGTATGGAATAAAAGATTCTTTGTTTAAGAAAACACATTACTAAATTATTGTATTTCGAACAAATTGAAACGCTTCGTTAACTGCGAATTAAGCACGGAAGAGTTGGATTGGCGAGAGGCCAGAAAAGTTACCTAAGATCGAATGCAATCAACTAAACTTATAAGTTCTTTTCATTGGCCCTTTATTTGGATCCCCGATACATAACAGTAGCGAAAATAACATTAAATGAATGTTTGTTCATCATTTCTAAGTGTTTAATTTATATACTATACCGACCCTTTGCTACCTTTATAATCGCTAACTAGTTAATTTATTTGCTAAGATTGTAAGGCAATTAATAATTCGCGTTGTAGAGTTTGCTGATTATGATGAGGTAATTACAAACTGGAATATTTGATTTAGTGACAGCAAAGTACACAACCATATTAGAGTTGTAGAGGTATCTGGCAAAATTAATTTAATGGAGGGATGCCACCTAGGTATGATTAATATGATACGGGCCATAAGTAGGGAACTCTAATAGGTATGCGTTAGCAAACATTAAACAGCAAAGGCGCTACCAATTCTACTAGAGTTGGTAGAGTTTGTTTGTTATCGTGCCTTAGCCACGAAGTACGTGTTCATGGATCTCCAGGATCGGAAAAAAACAAATTTTTACAGAAAATAGCGGTCAAATATCAGTTACTAATGGTGTATTTGTATTAGTAAAAGTGTGGATACCACTGTACAGTGTACATGCATACATGTGGATACAAAGACGCTAGCTAGCTAACCTGTTCTGTCTACATAGTGAATCTGTTTAACGTCAATCGATATAGACAAATTTTGATTGGAGGTTATACATGTTTAGCTTAATTTCACGTCAATTAATTGGCAATATTCAAAAATATTAAAGAGATTTAGGTAGTAAGTAGGCTGCTTAATAAATGGATGCAATACTATTAGTATAACTAATGGTTGGTAGAGCTTTGCTATTACGTC
>DWAC01000003.1:0-13948 GCA_018237905.1 Curetis bulis | reverse complement strand
CTCTGGCGACCTCACGCAAGCCACGACAAACACCCCGTTTACACGCTCGTGCTTGTAGTGACTCGCCGAGACTCGGCACGCATGTAAACGTGCCATAATAACGCGGCGACATGTCGTCTACTGCTGCAACACGTAGAAGACTCGAATTTTCATCTGTAACGAGCATACAGGTCAAGTTTGAAAAATAAAAATTATATTGGTCACTTTTAAGACGAGGAGAAATTGACGAAGCGTTAAGGGATTAAGTAATAATCCCTTTTGAGATAATGTATTATACCGCCAAAACATTACATTAAGTTGCCACTATCACTGTCACTATAAATCAGACCGAAATAAGAAATACTATTTACATATTCCGATCCCTCGGGCGCATAATATTTATTGAACCATATTTATATGAAAGTTCGGACTTGTCCCGCGGGCGCCGTGTTTACAGTTTTGTGTTAAAAGGTGCTGACATACGTTGAAAGCATTTCAAGTAAAAGCTAAGAAAGTGTTGTATTTGTACGAATATTATTTATTTTGTTGAAATGTAAGTTATTTTTTTAGGATTCTGGTTCTATTCCACTTCTAAACCGTGTTTCTTGAGATAACCGCTGATTTACTGCTATTCGTATTCAATATGGACTATGACGTTTATAAGGGTGGGAGTTTTAGGGAATTAAAACCCCACCTTAGCCCGCGTAATCCCGTAGTATCCCCCCCCCCCCCACTTAGTCTTTTTATATGTGCTGGGATGAATATGGAAAGGTCTACTAAGGCTGCGTCCTCCTATTCAGATGATGGTCACTGGCGACCTGTTCTCGTATGGAGGTCTGACTGATCTCACGCAGAAGCTGTCAACATGAGGGTCACTTTACCATGATTACCGCAGTTCATGCACATCAAGGTCTCTAAATTATGTATTTCCAATTATCAACTAGGAATTTAGGTAAAGAAGCTGGTGAGTATGAGAAGGACTCACTCCTTTTCATACCCACCAGCAGTATAAGGTGGAATGGGAGATGAAAGGAGTTATATTATACCATCAGCACTCGTCGCCGTAAGAAATGCACGATGTTTAACTGTTGTGATTAAATGATGTCCATTTTCTGTTAAAATCAGGTAATTATATGTAATTATAACAAGGTTTAAAATACGCCTGTAAACCATAGCCTCGCTAAAAGAAGCGATCATTTATAGGTATAGTTTGTGATCGAATTCAAGATCAAAAAGGTAATCAAATGTTAAAATAAAATTATTAAATTAAAATTAAAAAAAAATAAAAAAATTAAAATTAAAAAAAAAAAAAATTAAATAAAATTCTATCCTACAAATCAAGACCTATCAAATGAATGTACCTACTTGTATCTTTTCGTTTAATTAAATTTTTTAATGCTATAAAACTTAATTTTTTACGCCTTGTATTCCTGCGTAACAATGACAAACAATAGGCTAACTATAGTTTTCCAAAAGTCTTCCATCTTACTAAAAACATGTATCTGTATTTATATTTAATAATAATAATAATAATAATAATAAAAAGGCGTAGGGATGTGACGACCCCACCGCCCACTAGTGGAACAGTTAACGTGAAATAGCTGTTCCACTAGCGCAGTCAGTCAGCACCGGGTCCAAAGGTGGAAGGCATCGTGCCGAGTGGCGACTAGGTCCGAGGTGCAAAATAGCCGGACCGCGAACGATCCCCTCGGGGCACCAGGCGCACCCCGTTGTATTAAGCCCCATGTTGGTAAGAGGCTCTGCCTTCAGTGGAAATTCTGTCCTCATCAAAATAGGCGCGAAAATGGAAAAAAGGTCCCCAAGAACCCCTAGAAGACGGCCCGGCCGCACACAGAACACCGGAACCATGGTACAACCACCTGACCAGGTCCCCGAACCCCACTCATCAGTACGCTTGGTGCCTGCAGGGTCACAGACCCAGCAGGAGGTGCCCGCTGCTGGTGGAACGCGCCGCATACGATGGTCAAAACAAATGAACGAAAATGTCATGCGAGCGTACTACAGGGCAACAAGGGGAGAAACCGATGTGACGGCGTACCGGTCTAGAATGCACCGCGAGTTTCTGAACCTGGAACCGAGTACTATTGTGACAGACCAAAACCTAGCCGATAGAGTTCGGTTTATTCAGCGCTCGTCCATCTTTAATGCTGCTGAACTCGAACAATTGCGACGTGAGGTGGTTTCCTCCACACCTGAACCACGAACCACGGAGCAGACAGTAACAGCTGAGTTGCCAAACTGTGAACCTGAAACATCTAGTTCACTCGTGGAAACAGATGTGGAGGAATCCACTCCCCAGAATGTAGAATATATGGGAAAGTTACTGAATGAGGCGATTGTCGAGATACAAAATACTCCCCTTGAGCGACGACCAAAGCTTCCCCGAATCTCAATAAATGCATCAACTCAGAAGTATATTGAGGGCATTAACAACTTGCTACCGCCATATCTAGAAGGCAGCACTGACTTAGTCGAGACTACTTCGATCCTGTTTGGCGCTGCTCTAGCAACTTGTCGCATTGTAGGCGCCAAAATATCCGTAGCTGGACACGTTACGCCTAGGCCTAATGTAACCCCAGCTTGGAAACAAAGGATCGAACGTAGAATCGCTAAGACCAGAGTCCTCATAGGCAAACTGCATTCCTTCAGAGCTGGTAACTCCAGGCCTAGAGTCATGCGTTTTGTGAGGGAGGCGTTTGTGGGTACAAATATAGATCTGTCCCAAGTCAAGAACATTGAATCTGCCCTTACAGAACGCATAGATTTCTGGAAGCAAAGAGTCGCCGCGTGGGCTAAGCGTATCCGACGGTATAGTGAGAGGGTCGAGAGGTACCACACCAATCGCCTCTTCAGAAGTGATCAGAGGAGATTTTACAGATCAATGGAACACCCAGAGCCTAGCACAGACGACCGGCTGCCTAGACATGATGACGTAGTCTCGTTTTGGCGTGCTCTCTGGTCTGGCCCTGTCGACTATGTAGAGGACTCCTGGATCTTGAGCATTGAGACTTCATGTGCGGCAATAAGCCCGATGGAGCCTATTACCATCAGCCAGGAAGATATTACCACAGCAGTGAGGCGCGCTCCAAACTGGAGGAGCCCTGGTCCTGATGGGCTACATAATTACTGGCTGAAGGGGTTCTCGGCATGCCACATGACTCTTGCTCGGCAATTCCAGGAGGCCCTTGACCACAAAATGTTCCCAAATCTCCTCACTACAGGGATCACTCATTTAGTTCCGAAATCGAACGACACTATGGACACAAAGAACTACCGGCCCATCACATGTCTTCCTACCATCTACAAGGCACTAACATCAGTTTTGAGTGTCAAAATCTCGTCCCACTTACAGGCGAATAGCATTATGTCTGATGCTCAGAATGGATGCAGATCCGGTAGCCGTGGTTCGAAGGAGCTCCTTCTCATTGACGCGGTCGTTGGAAAATTGGTAAAGCGGAACCGTCGAAATTTCTCAGCTGCATGGATTGACTATAAGAAGGCATTTGACTCCGTCCCCCACTCATGGCTCCGCAGAGTACTGGAGCTATATAAAATTGATAAAACCATTAGGGATTTCCGCGGAACATGTATGGGGCAGTGGAGAACGGTCCTTAGTCTCCATGGCAAGCTAATGTCGGCTGCCGCAGATCATATAGAGATCAAAAGGGGAATCTTCCAAGGCGATTGTTTGAGTCCGCTCTGGTTTTGCTTGTGCCTGAACCCGTTAAGCCGTCTGCTTGAAGGATCAGGTGTTGGTTTCCAGTTTCGAAGAGGAGGAACACGAGTCTCTCATCTTCTCTACATGGACGATCTCAAGCTTTTAGCCCCAAATGCGCCTGCCTTGCAAAAACTGCTAAAATTAACCACAGATTTTAGTAGTTCTATCAGGATGGAGCTTGGAGTAGAGAAGTGTGCGATCCTTCATGTGGAGAGGGGAAGAGTAACTCACTGTCAGGGTATAGCTAATGGCCCTATGAGCATTCGCACCCTCGACGAAACTGGCACATACAGGTATTTGGGATTGTCACAATGTATAGATGTGAAGGAAGCCGACATGAAACAATCCGTTAGTGGCGCCTTTTATGAACGTCTGACAAAGGTATTTAAAAGCTCTTTGTCGGGCGGGAATAAAATACGCGCTTATAATAGTTGGGTCATGCCGGTTCTCCTTTACACATTTGGCACTCTCCGATGGACTCAAACCGAACTAGAAGCTCTGGACAGAAGAGTCCGCACGATTATGACTTTTCATCGCCTGCACCATCCTAAGTCATCAGTTATGAGGCTGTATATCCCGCGTAAGCGCGGTGGTCGTGGCCTTCTTAGCGCCAAGACTATGCACAATCGAGAGATATGCAGCCTAAGGAATTACTTCATGTCTAAAATGAGCAGTGATGTGCATGCGCAGGTTATAAGCTGTGACAAAGGACTCACCCCTCTTAATCTCGCCAGTGAGAATTGGCAAGAACCGGTCGTACCCAGCACATCCCAGCGAGAGTCAGTATGGAAGGCAAAAGAGCTCCACGGAAGGTTCATGAAGGTTCTGCATGAACGGCATGTGGATTTTAAGGCTTCCGTTAACTGGCTAAGCACCGGTGACCTTTTTGGGGAAACCGAGGGGTTTGTCTGTGCAATACAAGACCAGGTTATTAAGACGAACAATTACCGAAAGTACATCCTGAAAGATGGCACCGTAGACGTCTGCCGAGCGTGTCGCCATCCTGGTGAGTCGCTCAGACATGTGCTTTCGGGTTGTTCAGCTCTTTCCAACACTGAGTATTTGCATAGACACAACCAAGTAGCCAGGATACTCCACCAAGAACTCGCCCTTAAATACTGTCTCTTGCCTGGGAGAGTGCCATATTACATGTACTCACCGGAGCCGGTTCTCGAAAGCGACTGCGTCCGACTCTACTGGGACCGATCTATTATTACGGACAGGACAGTTCTTGCGAACAAACCTGATATCGTGATAGTGGACCGGACACAGTCAAAGGTATTTTTGGTGGATATCACCATACCATATGACGAAAACCTCGTTCGAGCTGAAACCGAGAAGAAAAGGAAATACCTAGATCTCGCTCACGAGGTGACCGATATGTGGCAGGTGGGATCCACCGAAATTATCCCAATTGTAATATCGGCGAACGGTTTAATTCCAACCAGTCTTGCTCAATATCTGAGCCGGTTGGGATTCAGTCACAGCTCACTTCCATCACAAATGCAGAAAGCGGTTCTCCTAGATTCGGCGCGCATTGTTCGTAGGTTTCTCTCCTTGGGACCCTGACCCCCGGTCGTTTGTTCTCTTGCCGGGATGCACCGTTCTCTTTCCTTCTGAAGGGGAACGAGAAAACCTCTAATAATAATAAAAATCAAACACAATCAGTATATCAAAAACAATAGGTCTAAAAGAGTAGTAGACAGAGTGGAACAAATATTTAGGAACACTAAAATCCATAGCACACACGAAAATAGTAACAGGAAGCCAGAAGAATTCTTGGACACACTTAAACAAAAATTAGCTCTTAAGGCTCACAGACTCAAACGCTACAATAAAGCACAAAAGCGAAAAAACGAAAACTGTACATTTATATCAAACGAAAAGCTTTTTTATAGGAATCTAAGGAAACCGCAGGACCAAACGAGTGACAACAATATAGAAACACCAACAGTAGAACAACTAGAAGCGTTTTGGTCTGGGATATGGGAAGAAGAAATCCAACATAATGACAAAGCCGACTGGATATGCGAAGAAAAACGACGATGGAATACAATAGAACAGATGCAATTCACTGAAATAACGGAAGATGAAATAACTCATATCACAGCTAAATTACATAACTGGAAATCTCCTGGCATTGATGGTGTTCATAACTTTTGGTATAAAAAACTAACCTGCCTGCACACAACCATAGCTACTAACTTAACAAATATAATATTAGATAAACAAAAAGTACCGGAATTTATTGCAACAGGAACTACATATATGCTACCTAAAAATAACTACTCTGCACAACCATCTCAATATCGACCAATTACATGCCTACCTAATATATACAAGATTTTAACATCAGTAATTACCAGAAGAATAACATCTCACGTAGAGCAATACAACATAATAGCCGAGGAACAGAAAGGATGCAGGCGGGGACATATGGGATGCAAGGAACAGCTCATTATAGACTCGACTATCATGAAACACGCCACTCATAGAAATAGAAACCTACATTGTACATATATAGACTACAAAAAAGCCTTTGACAGCATACCACACTCATGGTTAATACAGGTGTTAGAAATATACAAAATTAATCCTTACATAATCAACTTTTTACGTAACATTATGACACACTGGAAAACTAAACTTCAACTAAATAATCAACGTACTTCAATTACAACAAGGCAAATAGCTATAAAGAAAGGAATATATCAAGGCGATTCCCTGAGCCCCCTGTGGTTCTGCCTCGCCCTCAATCCACTCTCTCGTCAACTGCATGAGTGCCAGGCGGGATACCATCTTAAAGATAATAATACAGAAACCATCATATCTCATTTAATATATATGGACGATCTTAAATTATACGCTAGAAATAAGAAAGAAATGAAAATATTAATAGACACAACCGCAAAATTTTGTAAAGATGTTAATATGCAATTTGGTCTCGATAAATGCAGGACAGTAAACATGATCAAAGGAAAAGTTCAACCTGGTGATTATGCAGTTGATGACAGAGAGATAATAACAGCAATGGAACCTACAGATCTCTACAAATACCTCGGATTCCAACAACTTAAAGGACTAGACCACACAGCAATAAAACAGACACTAATAACAGAATACAAACGAAGAACTAACGCAATTTGTAAAACGCAGCTATCATCTAAACATCTAATTAAAGCAGTAAACACATACGCAATTCCTGTTTTAACCTACTCATTTGGAATTATAAAATGGTGTAAAACTGACCTGGAACAAATAGAACGCATCACTCGGACCACTTTTACAAAACACAATAACTTACACCCCAAATCAGCCATAGAGAGACTAACCATCAAAAGACAAGACGGAGGCAGAGGACTGATAGACATTCACCATCTTTGGAAAAAGCAAATACACAATCTTAAAACATTTTTCGAATCTAAATCCCAATCAAGTGCAATACATAGAGCTATCTCCATGAGTGATAAAAACTACACACCACTGAACCTTGAGGAACATAATTACACAGACCCAAGAAAT
The DNA here is from genome assembly GCA_018237905.1 of Curetis bulis. Lineage (NCBI taxonomy): Eukaryota > Metazoa > Arthropoda > Insecta > Lepidoptera > Lycaenidae > Curetis > Curetis bulis. The sequence continues at coordinate 6,708 of DWAC01000003.1, read as the reverse complement.
ATAGACCCACAACGACAGAAAATGGACAATTGGAAGAAGAAAGTATTACACGGAAGACACCCCCACGATTTAGAACAAACCCACATAGATACAAAAGCCTCGAATATGTGGCTTAAAATAGGTAGCCTATTTCCAGAGACTGAAGGATTCTTAATAGCAATTCAGGATCAAGTTATCAATACCAAAAATTACAGAAAACACATAATTAAGGATACCTCATGTACAGATGACAAATGCCGCAAATGCCACACTCACCCCGAAACAATACAACATATAACCGGAGCATGTCCAAGCCTTACCCAAACTGATTACACTCACCGGCACAACCAACTTGTAAACATCATACATCAAAAAATATCATTCAAACACAACCTAATACAATATACAAATACACCCTACTACAAATATGTACCGCAAACCGTCCTAGAAAACTCCTCCTACAAACTTTACTATGATCGCGCAATTCTGACCGACAGAACCATCCACTACAATAGACCAGACTTAACCTTGCAAGATAAAATAAATAAAATTACTTACCTGATAGATATTGCAGTACCAAATACACATAACCTACAAAAAACTTTCACCGAAAAAATGACCAAATATGCAGATCTTAAAGAAGAGATAATTAGGATTTGGAAACAGGAAAAAGTTTACATAGTCCCGATAATAATTTCCACCACTGGAGTAGTCCCTTACCATATCCACAATAGCCTCAAACTTTTAGATCTAAATAAAAACACCTTTATCACACTTCAAAAAGCGGCTATCCTAAACACATGCAGAATAGTAAGAAAGTTCCTGCAGCTTGAAGAAAATCAAATAACTTAAAATTATACTTTCACGCCGTAATATACTTGGCGCAACGCCCGTATTTACGGTTACTACCAACTCCCTTTAAGGAGCTGAGAAAGAAAGAAGATACAAAATAATAATAATAATAAGCCCCTCAAAATCCAACCACACGTCCGTATCGACCATCAGATCACGTGAGGGGCGGACACACGAAATGTAATTACTGTCGTGGCTAACGTGGCTCTGGTAACCCATAAAAAATGGAGACTAGATCGAAAACTAAATTGAAAGGGCCGCTTCCCGGGGGTGATCGCCGGGGCACACCTGGAGCCGACGCTGGGTGTCACAGCATGCAAACCGTCGGTGACGAGGAGCTGAGCAGGCGGGCTCCCGTTGGGAATGAACCCGAATTTATTACAGCCGACACTAACACCACAAATCTGTCATCACCAATATCATCTAACTATAGTCTTTTCCAATCACCCAGCTCATCACCTCATTCATATGAAAATCCATCCACACCAGAAAGTAGTTCCTCAATATCGTATAATGTTGCTCGGGAGGCATTTGCCAATCAAACCGCGCCCATATACGATACCATTCACCCTTCGCAGATTGTAAACTCAGTAAATAGTAATGACTGCGAAATCCCCATACTAAGAGATTACAATAATACACAACACAGAGAGACACCAGTTAGAAGTGTTTTGAGGGACATGTTGCCTTCAACCACCCTAGCTGGTAGGAATAGACAGCGGATGAAATGGACACATGAAATTAATCGCGAACTTCTCCGTTGCTACTACATTGTCACTAATTGTGAAACAGACAAAACCGCATATCGCCCTCTCTTACATAAAATATTTACAGAAACATACCCTGAACTTACATTTCTAACTGAACAACGACTAGCAGACCAAATTAGAGTAATACATCGAAATAATAGAATACCCCCGACTGAAAGAGAAGAAATAAAAAAAGAAATAGCACAAAATCGTATAGAACCAGAAATCCCAGAAGAAGTTACTACCCCTATTACACAACCAATTATCAGAACACAAACACACAGAGATGAATTACATAATACTGAGGACAATGACGTACAAAATAGTAACATAAACATACCCATAGAAATGCAGTCTAATAGTTTAATTAATACAATTGCTGATGCAATCCCAATAAACCATTTTAACGACGCTCAACAAACTTTACACACAAACGAATCACTTGATAATATTAATAACACACAAAGTAATAATAACGAAAATCAAGAACAGTACAATAAACTCTCGGAAACATTTCAAGAAATGTTTACAAAATACCATCATACTGATCCTAGTACAAGACCTTCTATACCAAGACCTAAATCAGGTGGCAAACTATATGTAATAATAGAGAAAATAAATACAATATTAAAAAATATATTAACAGAAATAGCAGAACCGACATTAGAAGATATTCAAACATTAACCTACGTTGCAGCTATCACAACTATTAACAATCATAATCAATCTTCCATAGAAAAACAAGGCGAGAGACAAGGCCGCAATAGAGTAAACAAGCCTCCTTGGGAAAGGCGTCTAGAAAACAATATAAGAGATTTAAGAAAGGAAATTGGACAAATAACGCAATATATTTTTGGAAATTTATCAGTAAAGAAAAGACAAAAGATAAACCCATCAAACAAACCCATAGAACAATTAAAGGAAGAATTAGATAGAAAGAAACAAACATTACAGGCCAAATCTAAAAGACTTAAGAGATACATCAAATCGAAAAAAAGACGGCAAGATAACAACAAATTTATTAGTAATCAAAAATTATTCTACAGACAACTAGATCCACAACCAGACATAAAAAATACACCAGATATTGAAGAAATAACAAAATATTGGAGTGACATATGGGAGAATACTGTACAACACAATACAGATGCAACATGGATCCATGAAGAAGAAAACAGAATAAATGACGTTGAACAGATGTCCGAAATTAAAGTCACCATGGAAGATATCACGGAAGCCATTAAGAAAAGTCAAAACTGGAAGGCACCTGGTCCAGATAAAATACACAATTTTTGGTTAAAAGTATTTACAGCAGTTCACTTACCATTAGTAAATATATTTAATTATATAATAAGAAACCCAGAACAGGTTCCAACATTCTTTACAACCGGAATCACATACCTTAAGCCAAAAGACGACGACACAACAAATCCATCAAAATACCGTCCAATAACATGTTTACCTACCTTGTATAAGCTACTTACATCATTAATCTCTAGTAAAATTTATTCACATACAAAAGAAAACAAAATTATCGCCGAAGAACAAAAAGGATGCCGTAAAGGGGGAAGAGGATGCAAAGAGCTGTTAGTTATCGATACTGAACTACATGGACAAGTAAAAGTTAAACACCGAAACCTTTTTTATGCATACATAGACTACCAAAAAGCCTTCGATAGCGTTCCACACTCTTGGTTGTTCCATATCTTAAAATTGTATAAAATAGATCCAACAATAATAAACTTCCTTGAAAAAATTAGCCAAACATGGAGAACAAACCTTAACATAAAAACTAAAACACAAAATATCCAATCACACCCCATTCATATAAAACGCGGAATATTTCAGGGGGACTCCCTAAGTCCACTATGGTTCTGTCTGGCTTTGAGTCCCCTATCACAAACACTTAACAATACTAAAGCAGGATACTTAATTAAAAAACAAAATGACACTAAAATTACACACCTTCTCTACATGGACGACATTAAATTATTTGCCGCTACGAGATCTCAATTAAATTACCTACTACATATCACTGAACGATTTAGCACTGACATACAAATGAATTTCGGGATAAATAAATGTAAAATCAATAGTATAATTAAAGGAAAACATGTAGACCAAGAACCATATACACTTAGCGACAACACCAACAATATTTTAGGTTTAGGATTTAATGATACATACAAATATTTAGGCTTTCATCAAAGTAGCGAAATAGATCACACCAGGATAAAAGACGAACTTAAAAAGAAATATTCCCAAAGACTCCATGCAATACTAAAAACAGAATTGTCAGCCAGAAATAAAACAAAAGCAATAAACACATATGCAGTACCAGTACTCACCTATTCATTTGGAATAATTAAGTGGTCCGATACCGACTTAGAAAGATTAAATACATTAACAAGAACAACATGCAATAAATACCTAACACACCATACCCACTCCGCTATTGAAAGATTTACACTTAAAAGGAAAGATGGTGGTAGAGGATTCATAGACATAAAAAACCTGCATTACACTCAACTTATTAATTTGAAAAAGTATTTCCAACATAGAAGCACCAACAGTCCACTATATGAAGCCGTTTGTACATTGTCAACATCCAGTACACCTTTAAAACTCCACTTGCCTAACTTAGATTTTACGAAAAAAATAATAAAAGATGAAGAAAAAATTAACAACTGGAAGAAAAAGGCACTTCATGGCAAATTCCCCCACCAACTTTCACAGAATTACGTAGACCAACAATCGTCCAACACCTGGCTTGTAAAAGGCAACATTTATGGAGAAACAGAAGGGTTCCTTATTGCCATACAAGACCAAATTATTAAAACTCGCAATTACGCTAAATACATACTAAAAGAAAATATAGAGACCGATAGATGTAGGTTATGCCATCAAAGCTCAGAAACTATAGATCACATAACAGGAGGCTGCAATACGTTAGCAAAAAAAGAATACACCCTAAGACACGACAATGTAGGCAAACAAATACACCAGCAGTTAGCACTTAAATATAAACTAATAGACAACTATACACCATACTATAAATACAGACCAAGTAACGTATTAGACAATGATCAAGCAAAACTTTATTGGGATCGCGAAATAGTAACCGACCGTACAACTGTAAACAACAGACCAGACATAACACTCACAATAAAATCAACCAAAACAACCTATCTCATAGACATATCAGTACCTAATACACACAACCTACAACAAAAACACACTGAAAAGATACAAAAATATATACAATTAGCAGATGAGGTAAAGCAGATGTGGCATCAGGATACTGTACGTATTATCCCGATTATTATGTCTTCCGTAGGTGTCGTACCGAAGACTCTTCACACAGCGCTTAAAGTACTGCAACTTCAGGATAACATATACATACCAATGCAAAAATCCATAGTTATCGATACATGCTCCATTGTAAGACGTTTTCTTAATCCTTCAACACTACCACTGCATATAGAAACAGAACAAGAACAAAACTAACTTTAAAAGGAACCAAGTCACTTGGCATATGCCCGTGCTTGGCCCTTAAAACCCAACGTTAAGTTGAGATTAGAATGCAAAATTCAAAACATAATAATAATAATGACAAATAACAATAGTAAGATAAGAAGAAATTCTCACTTTAGTGCGAACAATACGTAATGTAATATGTATTGTTGCCTCATTTATTAAGATGACGGCGGAATTTAATCTTATGTTGTTTTTAACACGTTAAGAGACTCGCTCAAAAGCCAGATACAGAAGACAGTCTAGCTAGACTGGTTTCTTTCTCTGTGAATGGCATACCATAGGAAAGTTATTAGAAACCCTCGTTCTATTTCTAAAATAAAAGTAGCTTTAATGGCTTTTTGTGTTATCATCTTTTTTCCAGTTAAACTCTCGTCAAAATAAGTATATCAATTTCGAAGATTAGCCGCAACAAACAGAGAAACTGACAATGAATTGTCTCTCTGAAGAAAAACCCTGAGAAAAAGCCTGTTGTTTTGTTGTCAAAAACGGCTGTCTAAATAAATAAAAAATAATATTCATAAAGATAGATTCAATTATAATTTAATAGAATTATAATACCCACTTACCTGTAAAATAAATATAGAAAATAATAATAGTTCACTTAACTAGTTCATCAATAGAACAAAGCAAAAATAACTTAACTACACCGATTAAGAGTTATTGTGAACAGGATAAAAGGATAAATAAGTTGGAATCGTCGATAACTTATCAATAATGGCTATTGTGAATCGTTTGTGCATTAAAGAAAATACAACCCCTTTTAATGGAAATATATGATATTTGGGAAATTTAATACATTTTTGTGATAGCGGTCGTTAGCAAGCCTTCAATCCATAATGGGGCCTTGTAGAGGGTTCTACCGTACAATCTGAATAAAAGAGATTTTGGAAGATAAGCAGTGGGATAAAGTGACTGCGAGGGAATAATTAGATTAAAATAAGTAATAGTTATCTACAAAACTTTAGGAGTTGGACCTCCGGCGCTCTCATTAACCGTACGAAACGCAGCAGAGAGGTATCGTACGGTGCTGGCGCCAACAAAAAATAGCAACCTACTATTTATTCCATTTTTAGTTAGCCACTAATTCAATTTAAAATAAACTACATTTTTTCCATGTAAAATTAGACAGGTAGGTAGGTAAATCTACTAAAATGAGTCATTAATGTCATTTAAAATCACCCACTTTTAAAATAACACAATATAAATAAGTGCTTACGTATTCCAATAATAGGATACTTGAAAACGTGAAGAATGGATCGGTAGCGGCTTAACTCGGCTTAACAAAACATGTGCACGATCGCAACGTCGCTAATCCATCGGATTGACGTTGTGATTGCAAACTCCGATGTTACCTACACTTGAATGTTTTAGCAGCAAAAGCAAAAAATATACAAAATGTTTATTTAAATATATAATTGTAGATTCCTTTAAATAAACACATATACGATTTTTAGATCATTTTACCGAATTTACAAAAATCATACAAGTGTTTAACACTGTAAAATTTATTAATTGATAAAAAAAAACAAATGTCTATTGTCCTTTCTTAGTAATATATATAATAATATAGTAAAATAAGTAATAAACATAT
>DWAC01000002.1:0-14346 GCA_018237905.1 Curetis bulis | reverse complement strand
TCACGCCAATTTTCTGTGAGAGGGTGGTACTTCCCGGTACCACTAAAGGTACCACAAAAGGGCACAAAATGTAATAGCAAGGCTCTACCAACCATCACTATTACATGTAATTAATTAAGTAGTCAATGTGCTGCCATGCTTTCAACAATCAAGCCAATAAAGAAATGAAAGGATAGGTAAAAACTTCAAAGTTAGGCATTTAGCATTCCCACTCACCTTATAAAATACAGCAAGGCAGTTAGACCTAGTTCCCACAAATTTTCTTTTTCAAGTACCCATACTTTGGTACTCACCTGATCCAGCCTATTGCATACTTTTACAAGTACTAGAAACACTCTATCAGCAATATAGATTGTTGGCATAGGTCTATACCTAGACATTATCCATGATTATCAATTAATTTCGAAAAGAACCACTTACCATCAGTTTCCTTTTCTTTACAGCTTCCCTGTAAACAAATTACACCATTTAATGCTAAATCTTAAAAGTAAACAAAACATGAACACTTAAAATCCTTAAATAACTGTCATCGGGAAGTGACAACATATCAAGGTTCAGCAGTATTGATTTACATTATGGCAAATCACCAATGATTGGTGACAATGGTTTTCCCCTTTTGTAGTTTGACTTGAAAAGTTATTATTGATCACTATTGTGAGTGAAACATTTAGGCTGGCTATATTGTTAGGGTGGCATTTGCCAGACATCTGACTACCCTATACCGCTGGCCTGGGCTTCCTACTCTATTTGCCTGGCAAATCTCTGACTACTCTATCTTACTTGCCTGGGCCTCCTTCCCTATCTGCTTCTAAATTTCTTTCTATTATAATTGCTTTTCTTCCCCACCTTTCCCAAATATCATCCCTCATTATAAACCATATTACCCAGGTCATTTATGAAACCCATCTACATTAATAGTTAATTAGGTAAGGGATTTATTATTAATCTGCCACTGGTTTAACAAAGTATTTATAATTAATAAAGGTGAGAGACATAATTAATATAGTGATTTAACATTAAATAGTTTAAGTTTCAAGTATCCTATTCTCTTCTGACAAACAAATACCCCTAATTCTTGATTAATTAATTAACAACCAACAAAATCTCAAATAATGCTACCAAAAGACCAATGATGCAATGAAAAGGTAATATATAATAATTCCAAAATTACCAAAAAACTAAATTAACAAATCATGTATAAAATAATAAAGTATTTATTGCCTATCAATATTTTCATGAACTGTATGAAAAAAAGCTAGAAACTCGTAAAGAGAAAACTCGCTTTTTTCTTTGTTATCTTTTTTCGAGAAAATATATTTATCAAGCATATTAGTGAGACTTTTTTCAGTAAGTATAATTGTTATTATAATGATAACAATTATAATATTAATTTATATCCTTCAGTATCTTCCTGTATAGCTCGGATCTCTTTATAAATAATTTATGTACCAACGATATGAAGTGGTGGTGAATCATAAACATAATTAAATATATCTACAATTATACGTACCAGAAAGCAACTATTAGATGCCAGACTTCTTAGGAATTTCACTAAAAAGATATGATTTTATGCATTACAATGTCTAAAATTCATATAATTTCTAGAGATACTTAAAATTGATCACAAAAATATTTACGCAAACACATATATTGCACTCAAAATGTTATTAGTCTAAAACTAGTCTTAAACCGTCTCACATTCTTAACAATCTATTGCACTAATATAAAATAATATTAAGCTTTTCTAGACATTAATATAAATACGCGAAAATTTCATTGATTATTTTTATATCGTAAACAACAGCTTCAAAATGTAATCATTACAGCGGTGAATGAACGATCAATTCCAGTGTATGACGTTTCCAGAGAACTTTTTTTTTACTTTTATCGAAATATTTGTTAATATTAAATTATAATTATTTCTATTTTTTATTGTTTTAATAATAAGAAGTTAATTGTGGATTTTTAAATTAATAATGTAAATAAAAATCAGTAAAAACTAAATTATTTTCTTATTGCAACATTGAATGCTTTGCAGCGCTTGAGAATTGAATTTAAGCGCTGGAAAAACATGAAAATTCACTCAAAAATTCCGTGGCTTCAACGCATTACGCACTACGCAGCCCAAGTCAAGCGTCATCACATTGTACAACAACTTTTAATTTCCAGACTATTTCATCCCAAGACAACTGTTTATGTAGCAATTTCCGATATGGTAACGCAATAATTGGGCGGCAGGCTGCAGGTCATAAAAAGGTCGCATCGGTGTAAGGTTCAGCGAATTGATTGTTGCCTGTTGGTCATTAGAGCTTAATCGTCGTGTTTGCTTTTTTTAGAAATTTCCGTAAACCGTCGTTTTTTGGATCGGTTGGTTCGGATTTTTTTGGTGTGAGGCGCGTTTGGTTGCAATGTTGAGCAAGTTTTTGTGTTTTCTGGGGAATTATCATGAACGGGTTATGATGGGCATGGGCCCCAGGCTCTTTAAGAATTGGCTTAAATAAAAGCTTGGTATTAATGCAGCGATTCTTCTAGAGGTTTAGACGGTGGAGAAGCAACTGGAGGATGGACTTATAAATTTTCCCCAGTTGCAAAAATATTTGTAATTGTAATTGTATTATATTATAAGGTAGGAGTGCCAAAGTGCACAACATTACTGCTGCCAAGTCATGATTGTCCATCTGATAAAATATATTCCGTTTTACGGTAAGACCGTAGATCGAAACGTTACATAAAGACATTTGACAGCTGCCTGCCGAAGACTGACATTATATTAGAAGTTGACAGTTACAGTTAGCCGAAAACGCATGCATTTCGCGCCAAAGTTTGCTTACTTTGTTAGTTTAAAAACATTTAAAATAAACAGATTTTGGATGTGATTTAGTTTGTTTGTATTTAAAAAGAGCAAAATGTCAACGCCATCAAAACGCCCTTCATCTCGAGCTTCATCTGAGGCCCCTACACCGTCCCGTAGGACGCGGTCTTCCCAACAATTGGTTGTTCCTGAAACTCCACAAAGATCATCTGGAACGCCGTCTAAAGGTAACAATATTATATTCTTCTAATGTTTACAATAAATCAAATTTTAGTTGATAATACATATTGTATGAAGTTTATTGATACAAAGTATGTATGTATGGAAACTAAACAAAGATTAACGTTCTCCTTCCAGTAGAAATCAACAATCAGTAAACACGATTTAAAAGGTAACCGTCATATTGATATCGTGTTTATCAACTTATTGGTTACTAGCCGCCGCCCGCTCGCTTAGCTGGCTATTGTACACAAAATGTAACTAATTGTATATGTAAACCTTAACAAAGAAAATATGTATTGGTAAAATGCAGTATTGAGTCTATCTCAAATACAAACGATTGGTCACGTTCTGAAAAAATTACATTATGTGAAATTTACAATTAAATGTATAATTTTTAATTGAGGCAGCATATTTAATATAACACTTAACCATCTATGTATATCTTCCTAATGTTAAAACAGTTGCCAGCTGAGATAAACATAAGAAATCATTTGGGGAACAAAGTCATTGGATGGGAATTCCCAAGTCTTTAATCCAGACCAGAGAAAGTGGGGAGTCTTGTGGCCAAAGAGAAGTTATTGACTGCATTATAATATAAAATAAATAGTATGCAATTTGTGTAATTAAGACATTACTATTTAATATATAGTGTTTTATATACTACTAGCTGACCCAATAGACGTTGTTCTGTCTATTTAAAGCTTATTAGATTTACTAAATGTTGCTAACTAAGCAGTAAATGCTTTTTATTTTCAAGGAAACTCAATAAAAGCTCCATTTTTCGATTTCAATTGTCTTCTAAAATTATCCAGGGACTCACTGAAAATTACACACAAAATTTCATAAAATCGGTCAAAATGTTTAGAAGGAGCAGTATGACTAACAAACATACAGACAAATTTTCTACAATTTTCTTTTATACAAACCTAGTCCTGACAATAAGGAATCTTATAAAAAAAAGAATTATCCAAATCGGTATAGCCGTTCGGAAGTGATGAGGGTACATACATTTTCCAGATTCATTTTTATATATATAGATTGGTAAATAAGGAAAATTCTTATGTATATTTAATAGTAAGTTAAATTTAAAAGTATATCTTACTTGTTGTCTTCTATTACATTCTTAACGTAAGCTTGGTATTTTGGACTCTCATCTGGTTTCGGTATTTTAATATCATCAATAGTACCGTTAATCTTATTTACAGCGTCCACAACGTTTAATACTTTCGGAACAATATTGGACTCCTTTATATGAAATAGAAAATTATACACAATTAATAGAAAATAGACAGAGGCCGTGTCCGGAACCAAATTTGTTAAGATTATAGGCGCTTTCCTAATTCTTATTCTTCAACATGTATTTGAAAATCAGCTTCGAATAGCAGTCACCGCTTTAGTGTTACTTGCTTGTGCTTTGTTGCTACCGTGTTACATCTGGTAAGAACTTCGGAAGCCCAAAATAAACTAGAAACATAAAATATCACATAAAATATAAAGGGGTTTCCACTGGGTTCCTTTTTGGCACCAATAGTATTTAATAGTTACATCTATAAACTAATTATAATTTTTGCCGTGGAATGAAAGACGTTTATTTATTATAAGAAGTAAATTAAAGATTTACAACTCAATAGAAACTGGCAAACGGAATACAAAAATATATAAAGTAAAATATCTACCTTTGTTGCTCCGGTGTGTACAGCATCGTGAAGTTCTTCGGTGGCATTTTTCAATATCTTACTTTCATTTTCGAGAGATGTTTTAATATTATCGTTAATCTTTGGAAACGCTTCCTCAATAGCCTTTTGCAATTGTTCCGTTTGCTTTTTAATTTCACTTTCATGATCCTTCATCTAAAGTTAAATTAACTTGTTAGCAAAATTCCATTCGATTCAAAGTATCCATTAATTTTTCATTAAATCATATATTTCCATTTTTGAATTCAATTTAATATTTAGATTAAATAAGTAGTCTATGTAAATCTTGTTGCTTATGTAAATAAGTAATTATAAAAATAAACAAAATTTATTTATATTTATATATTCATTGTAAAATTAAATGCAATATAACGACAAACAAACTAAAGTCACTCAACATTTTTTTATAACTATGTAAAGAAATACTCGTTCATGTCATAACAGACTCACCACTTCTTTCTCATTGCAGTACAATAACTGAACACAGTTATGATTTAATGAATCCGTTAGTTTCTTGAGTCGAGGAATATCCACCAAGCCATGACTAGCAATGTGGCGATCTGGCTCCGACAGAGACAGCTAAAAATAAGTACAAGTCGAGAATAGTAAGATTAGTGTAATTAAAAAAATAGGCTTATTTTGTATTACTAAGCCTAAAAACTTTAAGAAAGCGCAATATTGAAATCAAGTTACCATATACGCAGCTTGTGTTGAATATTCCACAGCGTTGGAGACCGCCGAGTTGATGTAACCCATTTGTTCCATACACTCAGATTTTGCCATTTTTTGGTCACATTCCAGTTTTTCTGAAATTATTTTAACCTGTTTTTAATCTTTTGTACAAAATATCTACGATATTTTCGCTTACTTTTCAATTACTCAACGCTTAAGTCAATAATAGTAGACATAGCAATACAATACGAAGCGAGCAGTTATTTTACTTTTATTAAAGACTAAGAAGTTGTTGATAATGGTGATGAAAAAGATGATGATGATGATGGTTATAACGGTGATGAGGATGATATAAATACTTACGTATAATCTCTTGCTGGCTCTGTAATGCCTCCACGCAGTCAATATAACTAAGTGCGCAAGTTGGCATCTTCGCTTGCAGGAACGCTGCTTGCAATTGTAAGTTACGAGACATTTCATTGCAATCTCGCTGAATCTTGTCCGCAGGAAGAACAGCCCGCGTCTGGATATTAAATCAAATATATTATATAGCACATAAGTTTTAGCTACCTTTATTCCCAAACTGTGAAAACACGCTGATAGATTATACATTTTTTTTAAATAATTCCAAAGTAATCCAAGGCTTGCAACCAGAGTAACATGTGTCTGGGTAGGGCGACAAATGTTTGAGGCCGGTAAATTTTAGAGAAATCAAAACTACTTAAAAAAACATTGCTATGTTGTTACAGGCGGCATTTTTTTTTTGGAGTCCAGGGTGGAAGCGACAATAAATCGTGCAGCTATAATAGTCCACTGAAAACTAGTTCGCCTAACGAAGTTTAGTCTCACACGGTACGTGAAATCGCTCGAGGTTAATACAAGACCTTTAACTGCGTTATAGTAAATGGTTGACTTACCAATTTACTTATGGAATCGTTCAGCGATTTGCACGCGTCTTGAAGTCTTCGCCTTATATCTTGATTGGGTGTCTGAAAGAAAACAAATATAAATATGTATAGGTCAGGAACACGATGAATAAAAATTACCACTGCAGCAATATCCTGCTCATTGTTGGAGTAGTTATATTTTTAATAAATTCGCTTACATGACTTGCCGATTGCGAGATTCTTGAAACTTTATACGTGGCCATGCACATTTCTTGAGCCGCTTCCTCTATTCTTTTGTTTGATACTTGGTCCTGAAATATATTCAATTATTCACTATTGAATTCTCGAAATTTCTTGCATATTTATTTAGTTTTTTTTAAACATTATGATAAACTGTTCAACGAAATTAAAAATTCACAACCATATTCAGAGTTTATTTGTAAAAATTATGAAATACATTAAAAACATTCGGTTAATTTAAATAAAACGTTGATTATACATATAAGAATTACATTGATAATGGTGATAAAATTAATAACATTTTAATACCTCAGTTTTAATAGTCCTAGCGATGGCTGCGAGCTGCGCAGCTGCTCCTGACATTGTCTGCACACTCCTGGCGAGAGACTCGGGCTTGTGGCAACTGATCACTACGGTGGTTACAATGGAGCTTAACTTTTGCTCTTGTCTCGCGAATTTCTCTTGCAGTTCCCTGAGAAGACAAGTAATTAGGCAAATACAGCAACTATTAGTAACTATAACCAATATAAACGATAGCGATAAAGAATTTTTTTTATTTTAGTTAGTTTACGTACTGTGTATCTCCATTCATCACAAAGGTCTTAGGCATTAGAAGATACTTATAATCGTTTTCTAAGCCTATCGGTTGTTTTGTCTGTGACTTATCGCCATCTTTTTGCTGATCAAGTTCCTTTTCAAAGTTTTGCAGCTCCTGCAATTCAAATTCTTAATTTTAATTTTTAATTTACAACTGACTAAGTTTGAAGAATTTCCTTGATTGTATGATATATGGTATATTGATCGTTAAAACATCATGTCATAATTTTCTATAAAGTTTTAAATTTTCTTAAAAATATTTAATATCTTAGTATTAATAAAGAAGAGAGAAATCACTTTAAATCTTTATCTACCTCAATGATTTCTTTAGTTATTTCAGTGGCTTCTTCGTTGTCAGTGTCTTTCCACGTAGCAACATTTCTGGCTTTGGCTGCGACTTGTTTTTTAAGAAGATCATCTAGCCTTTTGAGATGTTCTTTTAACCTGAAAGTTTTTTAAACCATTAATTTATAGTCGGATGTGAATTACATACAAGTATTATATAGATTTCAATCATTCATTTTTGTGTCAATTAAATATTTGAATACTTAATTTGCATTTATTAGCACTCGTATGTAACTGATGTTCAAGTAGTACATAATTTTCAGTGATCCAATACTGTGTGTTCGTTTATATTTAAATACTTTATTTTCGATCTAAAAGTCAATTCATACAGATCTATAGTGTAATTATGTGAACTTACCTATAAATATCCTTGTCTGAATTCGTAAGAGTTCGAGCTTGTAGTGCGTATTGTGCAAATGCTTTTGGTATTTTGTCAGAACAAGCTAGTGATTCTGAGATAAGAGCTTCTTGGGCGTTAATAATTGATAGACTGTTATTTACCTAAAAATAAGATATGGTAAGAAAACACTATACCAAAAATATGTATTTTCTTCCATAAAAAAAATTAACAAGATATATTTTATACTTACGTTATCCTTTTCTATCTTTTGGATTCCTTGTGCAGGCTTAACAATATCATCTATATACTTTTCGATATCAGCTAGATTTTCAAATGTTTCATCGAAGGATATACTCATTACAGATGATAAATTGCATTTTGTTGCAAATCTGTAAATAATTTTATAAATGAATCATTTTTGTGAAAAATATATTTTATACTATACTTTACTATAAATAACCTCAACTAATAAAAATACCTCAAAAAGTCAATATTTTCTTCCAATGTATGTAGTTTCTTTTGTAACATCTCTTTTGATATTCCATCTGGGATTTTCTGAATAGCCTTTTTCATAATTTGAACTCGGCTGTCACAATTCTGTAGTGAAAAATTATAAATTTGTATAAAAAAAACTTAACAGGTAAAGAATACACACACAGAATTAACGTCGAGTATAAATAAACCTTTGTTTTTCAATCATTGAATAAAAGTTTCCTTTTCCATATCTCCTCATTCGCTTCTAAACTAAATAACATATAAATTATTTATTGAACATCAAGTACGTTATTTGAACACGCGAATTGAATAAAAAACAAAATTATTTAATTCAAGTGTTCAGAATAATGATAAAGCCTTTTACCTTCGCATATTGATCAAATTTCCCAATGTTATCAGTTATATCCCCTGTTTCCTCATCTAATTGCTTGTATAATTGTACAGCATCATTTATTATTGCTTTGGATCCAATTTGCACTTCCTGTGGAAATAATGAACTATCAATATCTGTGACCAAATTCATTTCATTATAAATATTAGTTAAGGAATGTTCTGCTACTAGGCTTCAAATATTCAAAATTTCAAAGATCAAATAATGAAAGGCGTATTACTTACCATGACAGAGCTATCGTGTTTCATTTCTTGGGCAGTTTTTAATAAATCTTCCGTCGCTGATGTAACGTTATCGATGTAGGTCTAATAAAATAAAAAACAATAATAGCTAAAATAGATTTCTTGCACTGCACGCTCATAAAAAAATTTTAATTTGCTAAGAAAATTTGAAAACCCCGGTCTACTAACTACTAATGCGTTAGTCTAATGGAATAATGTAATGGAAGATTCTAAAAACACAACTTATAAATGTGTCAAGGTAAAAAATACTTACACTTAAATCAACGATATAAGTCTCCTCTTGGTTCATATTATTAGAAGACAAGCACAACCTTTGAAGATTCTGTATCGCAGAATCCAATTCCTGACGACGATTCGCATCCTAAAGTACGAAAAAATTTTACTTTTACAAATTATTATCAAACAGTACTAAATGAACCAGACAACTAAATCATCTAGGTACGTGTGACATAAGTTTTTTATCACGTAAATGAAGATTCGATATTATTTTTAAACTTACCAGTGGCTTATTACGACATTTTGCATTCGCCATATCTAGTGCTTTAATAGCGGCTTCCAACCTCTTGGAATAATTTTCATAGGCATTACGATCGTTCGGTGGTATACCAATGGATTCTGCTTTGTCCTAAAAATATGTTAACGTAATCATTAGTATTACGAAAGATTTTATCAAAACCTTGTCTATAAACAAGGTTTTGATAAAGAAGAAGAAGAAGAAGAAATGAAGAAAAAATCTGTCTTTATTTTAAGATGAAATAAAGAAAGTAAACAAATTATATGTTCATTTTACTGCTTCTTATTATTCATTATTTTTCCCTCACTTTTCTATTTATCTTAGTAGCTAAAATTACTGCTCAATCATTCGTTCTACTGCACTTAATGTCAAGTTGCAGTGGCTCGAAGATATTAGACATGGTACTAATAGTCTTATGAAAATAACAGTTATGAATACTTAAAAAATAAACGAAAATTGTAATAAACTTACTTGAACAGTAGATAACATCTTTAAAGCCATTTGTTTTAAGGGATTATCTTCAATCGTTAACTGTTCCACTTGATTTGTGTGTGCCATACCTTTACCAGCATCGACGGTTGTTTGTGCGCTCTATTGAATACATATTGAAAACAATATATCAAGTATTACAAGATGTTTTAGAGTGAGACACCTCATTCTTATTTTAAAAATAGAAAATAGTCATCGAATCGATCGTTATGAAATTTGGATCTAAGCCCTTCCTGTCTAGAAACCAGTCTAGGATAGAATATAATATGTTTAGGTTTATATGAAATAGATTTGTTTTTGTTTGTTATTTTCGTACGTGGTATAATTACCACAGCTATCACAGTTCTTTATAATAATATCATCAATAACTTACTTGTAATTTCTCCGTATCCAGAATATCGCTTTCATCTGAAAGTTTGTAAATATTATTAATATCATAATTTATGATACAAATTCTTGGACATTATAATTACTTAATTACATAGTTAAAGTCGCAGAAGATAATATAAGCTTATTAGAAAATGAAAATAAAAATGAAACCCATATTTACCAGTTCGACAGATATCTTTTAACTTATTCAACTCAGTTTGAAGCAGTCCTTGATCTCTATGTAACTGTTCACCAAGTTCTTGATGCTCGGGATGTTGTACGGCCGGTTTCCAAATATTTTCTAAATCTTGACTTAAATGTGATAGTATGTCAGCGGAAGAAATCAGTGTAGACCTACATCCATTATCATCAATCGATGACGCAGTGATCTAATAAATAAATTAAATAAAGGATTAAAGAAAATATTGAGGTAATAAATTATTGTTCAGTAATTATAACAAAATGAATACATTATACAGCTATAAATAAAGTATGAACAAATAATATATAAATATAATCCGTATTTTATTAAATATTATAACAATATTTTATGGGATATTAAGTGTAGGTACCTGTGCGCTAGTCAGTAGAGCTTGTGCAGCATCGGCCATTTTCGCGCCACACATATCCAAATTTTCGCCAATCGTCGGTTCCATCGATTCAGCAAGACGTGATACTCGGGAAAGCATAAGTGATGCTCTTTCACAAATAGACTTTGATGTTCCTAGTATCTGAATTTATTTAATAAAATAACATATGAATATACAATAAAATATTTAAGTTCCTTATTTAGCAGCCATTTGTTGGTTCCTCTAATTAAATTTCTCAAATTTTCAATCATCTGTTTTAATGTTAATTTATGTTAACGTAATTAAATTTTATTCTCACCTGATTTTCTTTATTGACATTCTTTCGAGGACTGATTATAAATCGTAATTTACTTGTCGAGTTTGCGTATGTCGATGCTGCTTCATTCAATTTCTGCAAAACATTTATAAAGATGGGTATGATTTTGTCTACTTGCGTATTTTGCGCAAAGCTAACAATTGCTTAGAAACAAAATTTAATTGTTAATTATTTATAATATACCTCATTGTCGTTAGCTTCAACGCCAGAACAAATATCTTTACTCGCTTTAATAATATTCTTAGCTTCTTCTAATATTTGATCAGAATTTCCACCGAGCATTTGATCAAGTTTTATTGTATCTGTAAATAACAGTAATATTTACTTGATGTTAAACACACATTTACTTAAATGTGTGTTTAAATTTTAATAATAGTAGTCATTACTTCATCATTGTACAAGTTTTTTCCCGTTATTTTAATAAAATCACACCAAATAAAAAATAGGTACCTTGTGCAATCTCTGGTGTTAAGCTTGAAATTGTCTCGATTGCCTGTTGAGCTGTTTTATGATCTTGATTATCACGATCTGTAAATTGTACAATTAAATCTCTGTCCGTCACTGCCATTGCATATTACCTAAGCTAATGTTTAAAACTATGATAATTACAAGTAGTGTAGTTGTAGACTAACGGGTTACTAATAGCTATTATTTTTTATCATAGTAACCCTTATAGGTTTGTTGTTATTAATAATTATTGTTTCTTCAAATTAAATTAAAATAAAAATATAACATATTTTTAATATTTTCATTACCTGACATCGCTTGTATAAGATGAGCTATTGCGTCATTAAGCTTTGCTAATTTTTCTAACAATTTATTTTTTTGTCGATCCACAAATTTCTCTTCAGACTTACTCAGTGGCTAAAACAACAACAACATTTTATTTTTAACGTATTAATCAACAATTTTAAAACAATTCAACATTGTTTAGGGCCATAATCTTAATAAATATAAATCTCCTGTCACGATATCTGTCCGCGATGGACTTCTAAACTACTTAACCGATTTCAAATTAAATCGGCACACCGTGAGCAGTCTGGTCCAACTTGAGAGATAGGCAATTTTTATTTGAGAAAAAGAGTTAGGGTTCCACGGGAAAAACAAAACTTTGCTACAATATGTGATTGGCGCGGGCAAAGCCGCGGGATACAGCTAGTTTCATTGATAAAGTCAAAGTTGTTTACGACATAACTCGTAACATACTATATATAAATTTTTATTATTAAAATAATTATTATAATTATAATTATAATTACTAACCTTGGAATTGACGGTGTTTGGTTTATGCTTCTGGATGACTTCTGCTAACATATTTTCTGCTTTAACTAGATTATGTTTTGCACCTGATACTTCGACTTGATTAATTCCTCCAACAATTTCTTGACTTTCATCTACGTTAGGGAAAAAAATATTATTAAATGTAATCTGTCAATAACACCACGAACATTTTTTTTAAACTTTACTTAGGTTTTGGGCTTATAATTTTTAGATACATTAACTTTTTGATTTAAATTATTTTTAAGTACATTGTTCCTACATTCTAAACCACGTCGTTTATTGGATTAGAATAAAATGTGCACAATAATATTAATCAATAGGCGATATATTTGCATAATATTTTTTTAAATTTCACAAGATTACCAGTATCATCTTCACATATAGCTTTCAATTCGTTTAGTTTAATTTGAAGCGCTTCTTGATCTCTTTTCAGGTTTCCACCAAGTTCACTTAATTTCTCATGTTGTACTAAAGGTGTCCAAATTTTTTTCAGATTTTGACTTGAAGTTTGTAACTTGTCAGCGGAAGACATTAATGCCGATTTGCATCCTTTATCATTTACAGATGACGCTGTTATCTGAAGATAATTTATTATGCACGATTTTACATTACGATCATAATCATATAAATTAAAATTATTTATTATTGCAATATATATGTTTTAATATTATCTATTTTACCTGTGCGCTAGTCAGTAGAGTTTGTGCAGCATGAGCCACTTCGGCACCAGATATATCCAACTGTTCACAATTTACAGGATCCACAGCTTCAGAAAGATGAGACACTCGAGAGAGCATAAGCGATGCAACTTCACAAATTGCCTTTGTAGTGTCTAATATCTAAAAATATTAAATTAATTATATCATTAAATAATATTTAACATTATTAAATTAATTTAGCTCGCTTTATTTTTTTCTCTTTAGAGAACAGTAAATTCCCTGATCATAATGAAACCAAATTTTAGTCTCACCTTATTTTCTTTATTAACATTTCTTCGGGGACTAATTACATATCGTAATTTATTGGTGGAGTTTGCGTATGTTGACGCCGCTTCATTCAAGTTCTGAAATAAGTTAATTTTGGTACCATATAGAAATTTATAATACATACATTACTTTTTTCACTTCATCCGAGGTAGTTTTGTCATTTTTTAAAAATGAAATATATGTTTAGAGTTGTTCCTTTTTTTATTTCTACAACTTACCTCAATATTATTAGCTTCAACGCTAGAACACACATCCTTACTTGCTTGAACAATATTCTTAGCTTCTTCTAATATTCCATCGGAATTACCACCAAGCATTTGATCTATTTTGATTGTATCTGTAATTTTTAAAGTCGTAAATAAATTAATCATATAATATTTTAAATTTGTATCGTTACTAAATCAATAATACACACCTTGAATAATCTTTGGTGTCAGGCTTGAAATCTTCTCGATTGCTTGTTGAGCTGTTTTATAGTCAGGATTATCTCGATCTAGGAACCATAAATTTAAAACTTCTTATTAAATAAATTTATTCATGACATTATCCCGCATTGTATCGAAAATATTATATTTTCGTTGAGTTATCAATTTTGTTCCATTAACCAAATCGTTAATGTTCTTTGAGCATAGTCGTTTAAACTCTAAGTACGATTTAAGAAAATTGAAAAAACCTACTACTGATGATCTAGTAATCTGACACAAGGCTTTATACCTGGAAATGATTGTTACGTAAGAGATTATCTTAATATAAAATATGTTTTATAAATATTAATAACTTTAATAAAACAAAGTCATAACAAAACATATTACCTGACATCGCTTGAATAAGATGTGCTATGGCGTCGTTAAATTTCGCTAATTT
>DWAC01000001.1:0-15419 GCA_018237905.1 Curetis bulis | reverse complement strand
TATTTTTCACCCCAAAATTTCATCCCGCTCGATATGTGATTGCCGCGGGCAAAGCCGCGGGGCACAGCTAGTAATATATATTATTATTTATTATCCTTCACATTGCCACATTGGAACCAGTCATAGCATAATTGACATTGACAATACTAGCACTCATAACACAACATAGCATGATATACAACTAGCGCTGTAACGAGGGTCTGAACAGGGCACAGGGCGCTAAATTACATACAAAAATATTTAGTTGATAATTCAATACAAGTTTATGTAGTTTAAAAATAAAATTTCGAGTTATGATTTAGCTGATAGTAAGCTATAGATCCTGTGACATGTAATTTTTTCAACGCTCATCTAATAACGGTCAAAGTAAAAATCAGAAATTAAAATTAACTGACTGCGTTCATCAGGTAAGGTTGTTCTTGATAATAAATTAATAATAATTGTTGTCTATTTTACCTATTTAAAACAAGTCCATTTTGGCAGAGCCGTGACGCTAGCTTGCCTGAAATTTATGTCAAAATAGTTCCCTGATCGCCACTATTGCCTAAAAAACTTGTAGGAGTGTAAGTCTTAAATTTTAATTTAAAACATATTTATAGTTGGACGTAGTTATCAAACTCAAACTCATTTACTCATAATACAAGGTGTTAATTACAAAATCGTTGGGTTCCCCTTTTAAGTTGTTAAACTTGTGTTAGAGGATACCCGCTCTTTCTTAAAAAACCGTTTCGTACATAAATAAATTTAAACAAGTTAATCACTATTATTTTTTATAATAACAAAATAAAACTAAACAGTAAATGAGAAAATTTTCAAAAACAATTAAGTAGGTTTTTTTTTTTAATTACTCTTATTATTTGTCTAAGAATTGTGATTTTGGTACCTGTTTCTATAATGTGTGTGTAAATAGTAGTGTATGTTTTTGTGCGTGTGTGTGTGTGTTTGTGTCTGTGCCTGTACGAATGTAATCACGAGGGTGGGTGTAAATTTATTAGTGATTATGTTAATATGTTTTCAGTTTCTTCATAAGTTAATATTCTTTGCGTGACCGTTTGTTTGCACTTTTTGTATGTCAGGTTATATATTTTTAAACCTCTATTTATTTTATTGTAAACTTTGATTGATTGCGTGCTAAACTGTTTTGCAGCAAAAGAGGTTCTCGTTACTTGTAGGTTAATTACAGAGTCTGGATTACGTTTATTAAGGATGTTAGGATCAACTATTAGGGTTTTGTGTTGTCTGAGAATACATTGCAGTATGTACTGTCAAGACATTGGCTTCACTATATAATTTGTTGGTGATGTATCTTATTTTCTTACGAAGCATGATTTTAAGGACCGATTTCTGCGCTCGCTCTATGCTTATAAACTTAGTTTTGTATGTGCCACTCCAAACAGTTATAGCGTACAGTAAAACTGACTGTACTAGAGTTGTGTAAATATAAATCAGAAGGGATTTGTCAGTAATATTACGGAGGTATTTAAAAACCCATATCATTTTTCTTGCTCGACTTGTGACTGCTTCTATCTGTGGGTACCAGGATAAGTATTTATCTATAATAACCCCTAGGTATTTTGTGTTGTTAACACGGTTAAGTTTTAAGCAAGAGCAAGGTTGGGTATTTCCTATTGGACATGTATGAGCAGTTAAATGTAAATTATGGCTAGGTTGTGTGGATTCTCGAATGGAGAATGTAATGTAATTTGTTTTTTCTGTGTTAAGTGTGAGGGAGTTTAGATTAAACCATCGAATAACTTTATTTAGTCCTGTTTCAGCAATAGAAAATACATCAGACCAACTATGGCTTCCAAAAAGTAGTGCAGTGTCGTCTGCGTAAGAGAAAATATTTCCTTTTATTAATTCTAGATTGGTTAAATCGTTGATATAGATAAGAAACAGGGTAGGTCCTAAGACACTACCCTGCGGAACTCCGTATTTGTTTGTAATGCTATCAGTGCTGTATGTTTCATTATTAAGTTTAGTTTTTTGTGTGCGGTGATTAAGGTAGTCTGTAATTAAAGTAAGAAACATTCCTCTAACACCAATTTTTTCTAATTTTAGTAGGAGTATCGGCACAGAAACTGTATCAAAAGCTTTTTTTAAGTCTAAAAATATACATAATGTTTTGGTTTTTTTTTCGATATTTTCGGTGATGTGTTTTGTCAGGGCTAGGATAGCGTCTTCTGTGCCGATACTCTCTCGAAATCCGAATTGATTCTTTGAAAGCAGATTATAAGTGTTTAGGAAGTTAATTAGTCGTCTGTTTATGAGTTTTTCAATTATTTTGGAAATCGCAGATAGCACCGAAATCGGCCTGTAGTTACATATATCGTTTTTATCTCCATTTTTGAAAATTGGGTGAATTATAGATTGTTTGAGTAATTGTGGGAATGTTCCTGTTTTAAAAATAATAGTGGCTAGAAGGGTGAAAATTGGCGTTAATACTTTAGAAGCAATTTTAAGAAAAACTACTGGAATGTTGTCACTTCCGGTTGCTGAATGGGATTTGAGATTCATAATAATAGATTCGATTTCTGAAGCTTCGGGTTCAATAATACCAATTGAGTTTGGTGTAGAGGGTAGCGTTGTTAAGTATTCATTTCTTAGTTTAGTGTCTACTTCTATTTTGTTTGCTAATTCTTTTCCAATATTGTTAAAATAATTATTTATATAGTCAGCTGATTCTAAAGGTGTTGTTTTAAGGTTAGTTAGTTGATTATTGTTACTTTTTTGTTTGTGTAAGTTTGTGATATTTTTAATACATTTCCATAAAGTTTTGTTGTTTGATTTGGCATTTTCCAGGAGTTCTTTTTCATATTTATATTTAAGTTTTTTAATAAGATTATTACAGTAGTTTCTGTATCTTCTGTAAGTTATTTTTAGTATGTCGTTGTTTTCGTCTTGTCTTAATTTTCTTTGTAGGTTATTTCTGTTTTTTATACACTTTAAAACACCAGGTGTTATCCACGGTTTGATGATTTTTTTGCTATTAGGTATTTTTATAAGTTTAGTATTAGAATTTAGGGACTTTGTGATTATATTTATCAATCTTTGTGTTAGTGTGTTGGGGTTTTGTATATTAAGAAGATCGTCGGTAATATAAGTTTTTAAGTCTTGCAGAGCATTAGAGTAATCTGTTATAGATTTGGTTTTTGCAGCGTTATATGTTTTTGTTTTTTCGTAAACAAAAGTGGCAATCATTTTATGGTCGGTTATAGTCGTGTCAAGTACTGCAATTAATGCGGTAAAATAGGCGGGATTAATATTTGCAAGTACATGGTCTAGGCAGCTGTTTATTCTGGTATCTAATCTATGACTAGGAGTGATACTATGACTGGCGAGCATGTCTAGGTAAGTATCGGCGTATTTATCATTATTTTCTTTTAGTAGGTTTATGTTTATATCTCCCGTTATAATTATATTTTTTGTATTTGGGCTTAGGGAATTTAAATAGTTATCGAGGGAATTTATAAATTTGGTAACATTTCTTTCAGAAGGCGGACGATAAATGCAGATTATTTTGTATTTGAGTATAGTTATTTCTAAACAGGACGCCCCATTGAGAGGTATTTCTTGTACAGAGTGGTTTATGGATTTTTTCACAAAGGTTACTACTCCATCATTTTGGTTAACTTTGTTTTCAGTATTATAAGTTAGGTAGTTTAGTTTTTTTGGAAGTGGTTTATTTATATTAATTCGGCATTCTGTCAAAATTATGACGTCAATATCTTTATCCAATATGCTTAAATTAATATCAAGATCGGCCAAGTTAGAATTTTTGTGAATGCTTCTGATATTTTGAGTAATGATTGAGAGGTAAGGATCGTCCGTGAGTAGGTGTTTTGATAAGACTCCAATTTGGCAGCTCAAGGCTTTTGTATTGAGGGCTGCGTCTAATTCCTGTATTAAGTAATCCGGTTTATCCATTGTATTTGTTTTTGGTAGGAAAATATAGTTTTAGGTTGTAAGGGTGACTTGTGTCTGAATGTATGTAAATAACAGTGTATAATAATGTATGTGTTTAAAATTATAAATGCTAATGTGAGATATGTATTAATGTAGTTTTCTGATAACTGCACAGTGTGTAAAAAGGTTAGTATGTGTGGGGTGTTCAGGAGTGTACAAAGTTTGTGTGGTGTAATGTGTCTCGCTTTGATTTTGTCAGGTAATTCCTTTGAAAGTTTATTGTTTAGTGATATGGTTAGGAAGAGTTTACATTGAAAACATATTGTAAATAAAAGGTATAACATAAGACTGTAAAGGTACATAGAATCATAATCACAATCAGATAGTCACTTAGAACTTAGCTGTAAAATTTGGGATTCTGATGTTATTAGAATTATCGGGGTGTTTTCATTCAGTCGTACATATACTTTTCCGTAGTTTGTCCAGCAGTATTTGTAATGTTTCGTTATCTTCAGATCACGTGCTAAAAAGAAAAGTCGGGCAGCCTTTGGGGTGAGGTTATCGGAAACGTAAATTGGTGTGTCCTTTTTGTGTTGGATTCACAGGTGATCAGCTGATAATTTGTTCGATTTGTTTTTAATGTTGTACTCCTTTGTGGCTTTTAAGGTCTCAGTTTTAATAAATATGTTAGTGTATTCAACAATTATAGTGCCCGTTTCTTTTTTAGGGTTCATTATTTTAATTATATCTTTTATGTCCGTTTTTTGCAAACTTACGTTTAGATTTTTTGATAGGTGTGTAACCATTTGCACTAAATCTCTTTTAGTCTCCTCACCTTTAAGTGGAATATTTTTTATCTCAATATTTGTTTTTCTGTCGACCTTTTGTTTTTCTTCTATTTTATTCTCTAGCAGCGTGATCTGTTCTCTGTTTATTTTTGCTTGAATTTGTAACTGCTCTATTTTTTTCTTTAATTCTGTATTTTCTTCGCATAAGAATGTAATTGTACTTTGAACGCTATTATTTGTTTGTTGAATCTCTTGTAAAGTCGATAATATTTTATTATTTTGGTCACCCTGAGACTGTGTGAATTGTTGAAATAGATCTTTTATATAGTTCTTTAAGTCATTCTTTATTTCTTCGAGCTGAGTGTTACATATATCGGCTGGTCGCTTTCGCTTATATCGAGCTGTTATGTATGATTCTGGGGAGATTCTTTCAATAGTGGTCATGTCCGGTACTGAGCTTGACTTCTCAGGAGTGAGCGACATAGTAATTTGTTAGGGCTATGGATTTTACAGCGTAATTATAGCTCTGAGTGATTAGTGGTAGATAAGTGCCGGTTTAAAGTAAGAATATTAGCTTATAAAATATTATCTTACTTATTATGCGGTGTGTTCCGTAACAGTAACTTCGTAGTGCAATCCAGTCTTGATTCGGTCGTCGTAGTATGGCAACTAGTAGTGCTACAGTTCGTGCTACGGCGTGAACGATGCGGGACAGGGATGGCAATTATTATATCTGGTGTCTCCTTTCCTCGGCTGTTGTGGAGCGCTACGATTTATGTTACCGGTTTTAATGTTTTATGAGCGTGTTAGCGAAATTGTTACTTGTTGGAAAAGTAATTAAGACTGTTTTACTTCGCGCGATTACTGAATTTTGATAAGCAGAGCGACACACGTCTGTTCGCGTAATAAGAAGCCAATACATGTTAAGCCTGTGATATAGGTCGAATTAACAGCTTATTTTGATTGGTAGCATCAATCAGAAGATAATCTAACCGATTAATATTAAGTCAGTAAAACAGAATGTCTATAATCTATATGAAATTATAAAAAGGCGTTTATTGACTACTATAATATATATACCGCAGTTACTGTTTATGTTTTAAAATAATGTAGACTGATATAATTATTAATATTAACTGGGATCTTGCGGGAGATACTCAGGACGTAGTTCACCGCTAAGGAAAAAATCATAATTATTGACTATAGTAATTTTTTAAATTATATTATTTTTTAATGTTTATTTAACTACGAGTTTGAAATTAATATAAAAATTAAAAATAAAAATGTAATAAAATATTTTGATAAAAAATAAATATAATTACTGATGTAGCAGGCGCGATAAGCGGGCGGGGATGCCGGTTCCCACTATTGGCACATGTCACCTGGCGGCGGGTGGCAGCGCAAATGCAGAAGGCGCCCAGAAACGATGCAGGTTCCCACTATTGACGCAGGTGACCTGGCGGCGGGTGGAAGCGCAAATGCAGACGGCGCGTAGAAACGGCGCCAGGCCACACATCTTGCACACGAAGCGGATGGAGCTATGCCCGATGTTCATGGCCGTTTCTATTGCAAGTTCGCTTTTCGCTTAATGTATCTTTGTAGTCTGTCTTTTTGTCAATTGTCACATAGTTCCTCCACCTTTTACTTGTAACTTTACGTGTTTTGTTGTACTCGTCCAGGTAATTCCGCTGAAATTATATCCATAGGCCGGCTAGACAGGTAACTCTTTTAAAATTAATTTAAATGTCATCTAGAAATAATGATAGTAGGTATATAATATTATTTCTTGACCTTATTCAGGTAGACCTATGTTGACTGTTGAATGAAATTGAAATGAATGTTTGAATTACATTTTTGCATGTGGAATATAAGACAAGGTCAAGGAAATGGGTTAACGTGGGAGCGACATTATTAAACCTAGGGAGATGTATTCGCGCGTCCTGAGACAAAACAACAAAAGGCCGTAGTTCCGTTTATTCATTTTTTAAAGCTTTTCACTTCACATACGAGACGCGTAGTTATGAATTCCTAAGTGCGTGTTCTTATTGTAGAAAATGTTTTTGTTATTTTTCTTCACTTATTATATAGAGTGGAGTTTGAATAAAAAAAACTTGTTTTTTCATTTCATGCAACATTCGATCCCGCTCACTACGTATAATAAACTATCATTTCCTTTTATGTTAACGTATAATAATATAATAATAATAATACACTTTATTGAGCACCAAAAAGAAATACATGTACAAATGTAAAAAATACATATAAAAGCACAAATGGCGACCTTATCGCTAAGAAGCGATCTCTTCCAGGTAACCCTTATAGGCAAAGGACTAATATGGAAAAAGAAAGGGTAGAAGAGGTGTACTCAAGATAGAGATAGGTTTGAAATCACATATTTATACATAAAATACCTATGACTATACATAAACATAATATATACACTTACATACATATACGAATACATACACATACAAATAAATAAATACATAGATACATACATACATAACTGCACACAAACAGTTGTCCATCAGACTAATGACGACAGATAATGATTCTTGACCATCGATTTAAAAGATCTGAGTGTCTGGGCTTGCCTTACACTCAAAGGTAAAGCATTCCAGAGCTTAATAGCAATGACAGTAAAAGAAGAACGATAGAATTTAGAATGGTGAGCAGGTAAATCCAACATTAAACTTCTGCATGTACGGAGCGATTTGTTGTGACTCTCAATGAAGGAAAACTTCTCCTTGAGATATCCTGGAGTGCGAGGATCAAACAAAACGCTGTACAGAAGTCGAAGCACATGAGAGTTCCGGCGAAGGCGGATAGGGAGCCAATTGAGCTTAGTGCGAAAATCAGTGATGTGATCATATTTGCGCAAACCAAATATGAATCTTATGCAATAGTTTTGGAGCCGCTCAAGTTTGTTGAGTTGCTCCTCAGTTAGATTAATATAGCAAGCATCCCCATAGTCAAGAATAGGCAAGAGAAGAGTTTTTGCAAGCGCAACTTTGGTAGGTATGGGTAGGAAATTGCGCAAACGATTCAGAGAACCAGCGGAAGCAAAAAGTTTCCTACTAATCTCTCTGATATGAGCAGACCAGTTTAAATTTGAGTCCATATAAATTCCCAGGTTTTTAACGGTCGGAGAAAAAGGTATATGAACACCGTTAACTAATATAGGCGGTAAATTACACCAATTGATTCTACATGTTAAAGCCTGACTACCAAATATAATAGCTTGAGTTTTGTTTGGATTAAGAAGTAGCCCATACCTCTTTGACCAATCCAGTATATACGAGAGATCAGTATTAGTGTCCTGTATAGCTGTTGAAAGATCAGCCAAAGAACAGCGCCTATAAATTTGGAAATCGTCTGCATACATATGATATAGAGATGAAACTTGTGAAGTAATAGAATTAATGAATATTGCAAATAGAAGGGGAGAAAGCACACCGCCTTGGGGAACTCCGGCAAAGATGTTACACCAGTCTGACAGATGATCATCAACCCGGATTCTTTGCCGGCGACCCAGCAAATAGCTGCGAAACCAATCAATCACCGATGGAGATATG
The DNA here is from genome assembly GCA_018237905.1 of Curetis bulis. Classification (NCBI taxonomy): domain Eukaryota; kingdom Metazoa; phylum Arthropoda; class Insecta; order Lepidoptera; family Lycaenidae; genus Curetis; species Curetis bulis. The sequence continues at coordinate 7,150 of DWAC01000001.1, read as the reverse complement.
TTAAGAGACCGCAACGTGCAGAGTAATACGTCATAGTCAACTGTGTTAAAGGCGTTGCTAAAATCAAGTAAAGTCAGTACTGTTAATTGTCTATTGTCCATTCCCTCTCTAATGTCATCAGTTATTTTAGTAAGGGCAGTGACCGTACTATGGCCGGATCGGAAACCTGATTGGAAGGAATTTAGTAAGTTATTTTGGATGAGAAATTGATTTAATTGATCACTTACTAAACGCTCAAGGACTTTGGATAGGAAAGGTAGAATTGATATGGGGCGATAATCGGAGAAGGAGATAGGATTAGGTTTTTTAGGTAGCGGAATTACGTAAGCGTCCTTCCAGGTGTTAGGAAATGTGTTAGAGGCTATGGAGTGGTTTAGGATATCGGTAAGGACCGGGATAATTATGTCAAGGATGGGTAAAACCATATTACGGCTGATACTGTCAGTGCCCAACGCATTAGATGAAATTAACATTACGGTCTTCTTAACACCACATTCAGTAAATTGAGTAAACTGGAACGGAGGAATATTAGGAGTGGAAACTGATGAGAGATAATTTAAAGTCGCAATTTTTGTATTACTATCATATGCAGTAGAAGAGTGAGAGAAATGTTGATTGAGAAGATTGAAATTGATAGTTTGAGGATAAGAAATGTTCTTTGATTTTCCAACTCCTAAGGAGTTTAAGAATTTCCATACTCGTGAAGGGTCGCCGTTCTCGACAGATTTATGAATATGGCGTCTTTGTGCATCCCTACATAATGTATTGCAGCGATTTCGAATTGCTTTATAGTTTTCAATGTTACTGTCAGAATTGTTGACTCTTAGCTTGGCTTTGGCTCGATTCTTTTTGTTTAAGATTTTCTTTAATTCATCCGTGAGCCAGGGAGCGGGGAAATGTTTCATTTTAACAGCTCTGACAGGGGCATGAACATCGTAAAGTTTTAATAAAACATTGTTAAATTTGTTTACTTTGTCATTTATATCTACAGTATTAATAACATCTTGCCAATCGATATGTATTGCGTCGCAACGTAAGCTATCCAAATCCATACCACCAAAGCTACGCTGCAGAAGAATACGAGGCTTAGATTTAGGAGGTCGTACTAGGTAAGATAGATAGAGAAGGTCGTGGTAGGAGAAAGCTTCAGCTGGAAGCTGTCCATGTTTGAAAACTAAGTGAGGAGAAGTAACGAAAATGAGATCAAGGAGTGAAGGTCTACAACCGGGAGCACAATGAGTGGGATTCAACTGCAATATGGATAGATTACAGGACTCCACTAGAGACAGTAACTTATTCGATCTGTGATCCCCTTTCAGGAGACAAGTGTTGAAGTCGCCCATTATTATAGAGTGAGTATACGAAGGAAGAAGAGTTTCTAAGGTAGTTTCGAAGGAAAGGAAAAAGTCAACTAGTAAGGAGGGACTATAAAAGACAGCTAGAAGAATTTTAGTATAAGATAGCATGACTTCAATACATAAATGTTCAGCCGCATCAGGCGGCGGTGGTTGAGGTGACGAGCTAACTATTTGAAACGAAAAATGCGAACGAAGATAAATCGCAACCCCACCACCACCCCTACCGACACGATCATTCCTAATGAGACGAAAGCCAGGCAAAGAAAAGGAAGTAGAAGCAAGACAGGGCTTTAGCCAAGATTCAGATATAAGAATAGCGTGAACGTTGTTAGAAGCAAGAGATGCAAGCATATCAGTATAATGAGCCGGAACGCTCTGTGCATTTATGTGGATTACATTAAAGTTTTTTACAGAATCAGAAAAGGTTGAAGTGATCAAGTCGTAGAGACTAGTCGAGGTACTATTAAAACTATCATTACTACTGTCAAATGTCGATGTACAAGATAAAAACTCATCACTTTCATAATCAATATCGCTGTTCATGTGCAAAAATAAATGTTTATAAAATAAATAAAATACTTACTAATACAATTTATATATAAATAGAGTACTAAATAAATAATAAAAAATTATATTATATTTTACTATTAACAATATACTAAGATTAGATTTAATATAATAATAACAACTGAACAATATAAAACTACAAAATATAGCAATATTTGTCCTCTGCCCACCAGCAAAACACAGAACTAAAAACAGTCATATTATCTAATACAAAAATAAAAGCAAAACTAGGCAAAAGAAGTACCATAAACCCAGTAAGCAGTAAAATCAAAATACTACAAAAAGGAAGTTATGCTAAGTTCTTACTCTTATCATTGTTAACAGAAAAAAAATAACAGTCCATAGAATGTATAATAGATTTCTTAGCATAACAAAGTATATATCCCATGTAATTTTATTTGGAAAAAAAAAGATCCTAAATAATCAAACCATAGTTAAATAAATATTAGCTGTAAGTGTGACGAAACTAGCGCCATATAGATATCACAAAAACTAAAATTATTGATATGGGTATGGCCACAGACTTATAAATTACTCAGTTTGGCCTTATTACAAATGTTTATTAGGCAAGTGTTCATAACATACATGCCATTTAATATTAAAAAAAAAAAAGATTTAAGGCAGCTGTCATTGTCACTTGTCATAGTAATAAATTAATGTAAGGTTATAAAATATGTAACAATTCACCCTCAGCATAGATAAATAAAGTTGACTAAAAAAAAAAACAATATACAAAAGCACAAATTAACTAATAAAGAAGAAAAGTAAAAGAAACATATTAATAATGTGAGGTTAATGTAAAAACAAAATGAAATCAGTAAATTGCTCCAGATTATTGATATACTACTACAATATTATGAGAATATGAATGAATTAGAAATTTTGAAGTTTGAGAAAAAAAGGAAATATATAATAACTACATGAGACAAAGAAATGTGCAGAAATTAGCACTTACACCACTTTATTTAGTTGGTTTTTTTGGCTTTGTGCGTTGTCCATGCTGACCCTTGTCGTCCTTCTGATGTTCTGTCTCCGCAGCAGAAGTAGAAGGGGTTGGTGTTGGAAGTGGACCATTGACGGCATCAAGCTCCACCATGTTGACCACACGATGGCGAGAGCCATCAGATCCAGCAATGATAATAACACCATTACTTGTCCAGCATTTGGATATGCCATAGCGCTTCCGAGCCTCCACAAAAGTTTGATGTCTGCTTGGAGTTAAGAACTCGGAAATAGTAACGCCTGTGCCCTTGAGCTTTGTCTTAGCACGCCACACTGAATCCTTCATGTCGCTATCTTTGAACTTAATGATGACTGGACGAGGCCGACCTGACTTAGCCGTACCCATTCTATGACATCTACGAATGGAATGTTTATCAAGATTTGGAATGCCCAAGGTAGTAGAAAGAAATGAGCTGGTAATAGTGGCGATGTCTTCATTCTTCGCTTCACGGTATCCATGCAACAATAGGATTTTTCTACGGTTGTGCATCTCCAGATTTTCCGTTTGTGCTGCCAATAAATTTACTTGTTCCTGAAGGCTTTTGGCAGCAAATAACATAAAATCTTTGAATAAATTAAATTCAAGTGCAATCTTGTTTGCTGATTCGGAGTTACCTTGTGAAGTGGCTTTATCCAAGTCACTTTGGAATTCTTTCATCTTGACAACAAAAATCCCCATCAATTGAGTGACAGACTGCTTCAAGGAATCCATTATGGAAGATAAATCCAAGTGAAAGTGAAATTTAGTGAAACACTTAAAATGTGACTAATTTTTGAAAAATTGTTTGAAAAATATATTGCTGGTAGGTAAAGGCACAAAATTTATTACATTAAATTATAATTCACTTTATAACTTGTATTTTATTTTAAAATTCGTAACAGAGCTAACAGTTTATGTGTTGACGTTTTGGCCTCCTACCCTCAAAAAAAAGAAAAAAAAAGAATCTTAAGGAAATCATTAAAAAAAGTATTAATGTAATGCTAAACAAAAGAGAAGTGTTGTGTACAACGTATAAAAAAGGGTGACACAAAATTATGTTATAATATTCTTATGAAGACAGATACTTACGAATTTAACTAAGAAACACGAGACCTTGAATTTATCCTGAAGTTCGTGTCTATTCAAATTTTAGTAGAGGGAAAGAAAGTAAATTGTGGCACCGACCTCAATGTAAGCCAGTAAAAAAGAAGACCACAATTCGATAAATAAATAGTTTAGGAGATATTATGGGCACATACATAATACATCTACAAAATATTGTACATTTGTTTAGACCCCCCAACAGATCACCATGTATATAAATATCTTGGCATTCCAATAATATAAGAAACGCTAATTATATCGGCAAAAATATATTTTTAAATATGGAACTAAATACAACGAACTAATTAATATTATATTTCAATGACTAAAACCCGTTGATGTCTTATTACAGGAGAGCAAAACGAGCGAATACATACAAGCTTTACGCACATACTGATACTAACAGAAGTCCATCTCTCTCGCTGTGTGTTACGCATGCACATCGTATAAACGAGTGGACACTGCGTAGAAAACGCGATAGTGGGCCGACATAACGTGTCCGTGAACTATGTCTTCGCGTACGTTACTCCAGCGCGTTTTTATAGAGATGGTCTTCTGTTAATATCAGTATTCTGTGACTTGGCCGACTTAGTATTTTTAAGGATATATAGAAAAATAAGTACTTTCCGACATCTTTGTTCTATAAATACCAATATATTTTTTATTCATTCATTAAATTCATTTTTACATTTACATAATTCATTCGTATAAAAAATAAGATCACATAAATATTTATGTCGCCTTTTCAGTCGAAGAGCTTATATCAAAACAGGCTGTATCAATTGATCTCAATAAATTTGATGGTAACATAAAATAACAGATTGTTTTGTGCGACTTTTCAATCATGTTCAAAAGCCTTATTTTTTAAATGTCTTTTCACATACTGATATTTTTCATGTTCTATCTATATGAATCAAACGAGCACGCAGGTTACAAACATGATTAGCAAGATTGTCATTACCGCAGCCCATGCACGTGAATAGTTCTAAATGAGCCGCGGATGCGTTACCAATCTTTTAAATAATGAATTTACAAAAGGAATGGCAAGGAAGGAACAGTTGGGATGGGAGAATATAAAATAAAAATATATATGTCGGAGTCAAGTCGTTTCCGGAACACTAGCGCCATGTTGGTATCGAGCTATTTCCTGAATATGTCAAAGCAACCCATTTCCGGAACGCAAGCGTCACGTAGTGGCGTTCGGTGGAGTTAGTGACCCGTCCGCGCTCGCTATATAAGTGTGCAACCCCCCTTGTTTTCGACACAGTATATTCTGAGCATTCTTAGAGGACAGTTTATTCTGAGCAGTTGGATAGTACAGTTACTCTGATCAGTTCGACAGTATAGTCTGAGAAGAGAGTCAGTATAGGCTGAGCAATCTGGCAGTCTGAGAAAGAAGCGATTACGGTCGTCACTGAACCATCGTGCGTTCTACGAAGTGCTAGTGAGTTAAGCGCTAAAGTATATCAATTATTATAGTGTGAAAGCGATCATAGTGAGATAGTGTATCAGTGCCGATCGTTCTGTTAAAATGTACAAACGTGACTGTATGTAATTGTATTGTTACTATGTCTACCTACATGTTGTGATTAAAACCTAATTGATTGAAAAGCAAAGCCTATTCTCTTTATCCAACACTTTACCCACCGAGTACGCCCACAGGATGATTAACAATGAATTCTAAATACGCTTCTGATGACGACGACCGGCACCACACGTCCACGCCTTTTCCTATACGGCCCCACGTCAAATATATTAATAATAATTATAATTAAAAAATAAATACTACATCACTAGTTCCTCACTTTAATATAAATATCGAAACCAATAAGAAATTTTACTATAGCTTTCAAGATGCTGAAACGACTAACTAACAAATTTGAAGATCCCAAAAGACCTTATCTAGGTCCAAATATTAAAATATTAAAATCAGGAGGGCTAATATTTCCAAAAAGTACCAAACTGAAAATCATGTTTTTTACTTCACACATTATCGTCTATATGTTCGTTGTGACTCAGTTCATTGATGTTTGGATTACAAGATCCAATTTACAAGAGATTCTAAGAAATTTTAAGTATAGCATGTTAAGTGTAATTAATTGTAGTAAAATTTTCACATACTTCAAATGGAAAGGCGATTGGATGGAAATAATAAATTTTGTAACTAAACGAGATATTGAACGACGAAAATCCAAAGATAGAGAGATACAGAAAATTGTTGCTGCGTACACTAAATATAGCAGGATGGTTACTTTTTCTTACATATTTATGTTAAGTATTACCGTGATATTTGTTATCCTTCAGCCTTTGATTATACATATGACTCAATCATCAGTAGATGGTACAGCAAAACGAATAGAAGTGGTTAATTCATGGATGCCTTTTGATAAAACTTCTTATTACGGTTATATTATATCTATGTGTATTCAATCGTACGGTGCGTTTGTGGGAGGGGTGTGGGTGGTAATGTTCGATACTAATGCCTTAGCTATTATAATTTTCATTGAAGCTGAATTGAGGATACTGAGAATAGATGCTAGAAATATTTTTGGAAGTGAAAAACAGCCAGTGAGTTTGTCTGAGTCTAGTAACCGACTCAAACAATGTCGTGATATGCATTTGGAATTATGCAAGTTAGTGTTTTATTAATAATATTTTTTTTTAATTACCTTAAAACAATAATTCGTATAAATTATTTCCTACTAACATGATTAATGTTGGGTTCATTTCGTATAACACACTTTTTCTAAAATCTATCTAAAACCATCTCCAATTGTAGTCAAGACACCCATTTGCATTCATTATCGTATAAATTTGAAGTAAGTAAAAATAATTAGACAAATTTAGTGCAAATGTAAAATTACTCCGCTATAATGCGCGAGCTTTGGAGCGATATGTGTGGTAGTTAGAGCACCACATAGATCGCTCCAATTGCTTGCGCATTGTAGTCAAGTAATTTAACATTTGCATAAAATCGATTTCCGCAAAATAACGCCTGCTTCTATTCAGTAAACAAATTTTTCTTCGTTTCGAAAGGGCTATTAAATTTTATACTTTTTTGGTAATGTTGAAAATTCCTTTTTTATTTTAAGGATTATAAAAATATTCAACTCTCTTTTGTCACCAATTATGCTGCTGT